>CAKNYM010025064.1:0-25045 GCA_932195095.1 Andricus curvator
TAGGGAAGCGCCTATGCTCCACCTTCAGGCACGTACGCATGTATGCACTGACTTGCGTAAATGACGGTAACGAAGGCATAGCATACAGGTTGCGTTGCCTTCCTCGAAACGTCAGTTTGAACGAAAAGTTGGGGAATAAAGAAAAATAGTTGTGGGAAATAGTGAAAAGTGATTTGGAGGTAAGGCTGCAATATTTATTTAATATTTATTATTAAAAACGTTAGTAAGTAACATAACTATAAGGAGAAGGTTATAGGTTATTATTTTGTCGAAAATAACCTATGCAGGAATTTCAATTTTTCAAAAAGGTCAAGTGTATACCTGTTTTCCTCAATTTTTATTGAAATCTAGTTAGATAATTAAAATGTTGTAAAGTCTGATTCGAGAATTAAAAATTTGAAATGAATTTCGAAAACCCCAGAATTTGAAAAATGAAAAAGTTGTTTCTTGTGGAATTATTCTTGTTGAATAATTCAACAATTTTTTCCATAAGAAACAACTTTTTAATTTTTCAAATTCTGGGGTTTTCGAAATGCAATTCATTTCAAATTTTTAATTCTCGAATCAGACTTTACAACATTTTAATTGTCTAACTAGATTTCAATAAAAATTGAGGAAAACAGGTATACAGTTGACCTTTTTGAAAAATTTAAATTTCTACGTAGGTTATTTTCGACAAAATAATAACCCATAACCTTCTCCTTATAGTTGTGTTACTTACTAACGTTTTTAATTATAAATATTGAATAAATATTGCAGCCTTACCTCCAAATCACTTTTCACTATTTCCTACAACTATTTTTTCATTATTCTCCCACTTTTCGTTCAAACTGACGTTTCGAGGAAGGCAACGCAACCTGTATGCTATGCCTTTGTTACCATCATTTACGCAAGTCAGTGCATACATGCGTACGTACCTGAAGGTGGCGCATAGGCGCTTCCGTACTTTGTGCTTTTCCTACTCTAGGTTTCCCCTGTCGTTCTTCAAGTTGCCCACTGCATTGTCGCCTCTATGGCTTTATCCCTGTAGTCTACGGTTTACTGTTTAGCAGGGGCTACATTTTGGGAGCACGGCTCGAGTGACGTTATTACTTGATGGCTTCGTGCATATCCAAAATCCAGTGAGTGGGTGGCTTCAGTGAATTTGCTCGTTTATTTGCATATTAAAAATGGGCAGCAAAGAAAATTCTTCCTCAACGGCAATGAAATCATCAAATGCAAAGCCATATGGAAAAATATTGCTCACTCTACAAAATTGCCTTTTACCAGAGGAAAAGTTAGTATCGACGCCGTCGCATTTAGATGGTCTCGATGCTGAAACAGAGACTGAACTTCGTATTTTAGGATGCGAACTTATTCAGACCGCTGGAATTTTGTTGAAGCTACCGCAGGTAATTATTATTTCTCCACTTTTAATTTTTAATCTTGATTCTCCAAGGAACGTTGGCTTTCACACTACCTAACCTAAAAATGTGACTTTCGTGTCGTTTGTAAAGTTGTAAATGGTTATTTTCCAGCCAAAGTTTTAACTCTCAGTCATTAGTTTTTATAGTTGATACATAAATCTAGATCTAAATTTGATAAATAATTTTAAAAATTGCAAGTATTACAATTGATTTTGATAATTTCGATTGTATTACGTTTATTGTCAACATAACCTCTACCAATGACTTGCGCTCCTTGCGCTATATATATGTATATACCTATGCATAAATGTAAATTAACCGTCATTTAGCGTATAAAAATTAATGAACTGTGTATGGGGTAAGGCTTAATGATTAACTTTAAAGTCATGCTATAATATTCAAGATGAGAACAAGAGTAAAATCAGTTATAGCGAGAGTGTGGATTCAATCAAGTTTGCGATGCATGAATTTTCATCAGTGATTTCCAAATCGAAAGTGACTCTTGAAGTGATTATTATTTTTAGGATCGACCCCTCAGTTAAATAATAATACCTTCCAGTCATAAAAAATTACACTTAAATTTGTAAGTTGGAAGAATCGATTCTAAAAATCGCTGTAATGTAGAATTCTTCCAAAGTTCTTAATGTAAATTCTTAATGCATCTAATTGCAAACTATTAATGTTTTTGGTTTAAATAATGTTTGCAATTAGGTGTCGTACATGTTTCTGTAGGGAACGACGTGAAATATGCTTAATATAAGTTTATCAGTTACCGTAATTAGGTCAAATGTGACCACTTCTTAATACTATACTAAATCCAAGCTTGAACTTTTTAATGAAATAGAATGATTTTCGTAAACTAGGTCTGTCAGACCCGAGGAGAGTTATGGACGAAAAGGTTTGCCACTCATACTGGAACCGAGAAACCTGGAATATGATGGGTAATTTTTAGGCCGAGAAAACTTCCAGGCGATCTTAGTGAATTTTAGAAAGCCTGGAACGATTGAGAAATAGAAATACCTTTTCAGTTTCTCAAAAGGTAACACCGAGAAACTTTAATGATTTGGGATCAAAATTAAGTTTCAGAGAGTTTCAACTGCTTCTTACAACTCTACTCTATCTGTTTAATGACGAAATATTTTTCAGAACATTTAACAGGACAAAGGTTGTAGAACTGTTACAAAGGAGTCACATAGCTTCATATAAAATATGAAATAAAGAAACATATTTACCTCTTTAACCCTTCAGCGGCAAGTGGTAAGTAATAAGAAATGGTTTACCGTGGAAACTTTTTTATTTTTCAAATCCTAAGCTCGAAGATAATGTATTTTTCTCTGTAAACTGTGGTAAATTCTTTTTATATACTTACAGGCCTCACAGACTCATGATTAGGGTGGTCCTTATTTATAGAGTAAATCCACCCTTTTATCTAGCATATTCAATATATTTGTTACATATATACCACATGTGAAGTTCTTTTTAACAATGAGTAACATCAAAACTGGGGGAAATACGGTTCGCCTCTATCTTTTTATAAAAATGGAGTACCGTTTTTATAATATAGGGAATGAAAACAAATGAATCAAATAAGAATAGGCATGCTAAACATTACTAATTAAAACTTGAATATTTTGTTTTACAAGGAGAGGTCGCGAGATGTGCGTCGCCGATTCGACTGGGGCTTCACAGGACGAAAGTACATGAAAATCCATAAGGTGTGAATTTTTTCTTTCGATCCAATGGGCCTTAGTTGCCGAGATATTGAGCTTTGAGTATTTATGCTCGAGCGCTCGACTCCCTACTGTAGACGGTACGTACATGAGCGCGAAGTCTGGGGTCCGGGCTCTGCAGTGGCGAGTCCAGCGCTTGAACGTTCAAACCTAGATATCTCGGAAACTAAGACCCATTGGATAGAAAGAAAAAATACGCACCTAATGGATTTTGACGTACTTTCACCCTGGAAACCCCCCGTCAAATCGGTCATTCACATCTCGCGAACTCTCCTTGTTAGTATAATAAACTCGTTATCGAAGTATGCATTATTAAATAAAAAATATGTAACTAGATTAAAAGTACAAGTGAAGGAATTATATTCAAATTCTAAGAATATCTCTCTACGTAAATATACATCCTGCAGAGGAAAAGAAAGTGATTTTAATTAAAATAAAAAAAATCTACGCATTTCACTGAATATAGGGGAAATAAAGACTTTGTTTTGAGAAAAGAACAGGATATACACCACCCTATCAATAGGGTGGTCATTTTTCTTCATTCATTTGGGTGGCCCTTTTTTAACTCGTTTGCTCCCACTAGGGCAGGGGTCTCCAAACGTAGATCCTGTATCTACTTGGGATCCCAGGCCAGTAGGTCGGATCTACTCAGCGTTGACCCAGAACTGTCAAAATCCTTTACCTGTTTCGAACCGCTTGAAACCCTTTGAAAAAAGGGTGCTCCATGTTCAAATTTTAGAACCAAGCCCTTCTAACTGGGATTTTTCCCCGAGAGGTCATAAATTTTCTCTCAGTTTCCTTTCGAAAAAAAAATTGTAGATCTTGAAAAAGGTCGTGCGATCCTGGGTCACGCTGCACCTGTGGATTGTGGAGACCCCTGCACTAGGGGTATTACTTCGTATGCATAAAAAAGTACCCTAAATGTAAGCCAATTTTTTTTAATGTTCAACCACCAAACATGGGCCTTGAAATTTCCTATGGCATTTGCATGGGAGAAATCACGCAAAAAACGAAAAATCTGCATAACGTTTTCAATTTTTATCCGAATCATTCTACCTCCGTGGATAAAAATTTGCATGGGATGCTTAAAATATCTTCATATCCAAAAACTCTAAATTAAAAAAATCACAAAATGGCGGCCTAAATGAGCCCAACAATGCTGTTTCTTAAAGTTATTAACAAAGGATGACCAAAAATTATGGAAGAATTTAATAATTTATTCTTAAGCGAATGTAATATCTTGAAATCCAAATTTAAAAAAAAATACAAAATGGCGGCTAATTAAAAACTCAAAAAACAACTTTTTCCCTGTTTTTGACGTAATGCTTTAAAATTGGGAAAAAAATGTCTGGCTTTAGGAATTACCTGATAAATTTTTAAATACAAAGTAAAAAAAAAAGATGGCCAATTTAAAATTAAAAATGCTCATTTTTACATTTTTCAATGAAATACTTTAAAACTTCGTAAAAACAAGCTGTTTGGCCTCAGAAACTACTTGATAATTTTTTTAATCCACAATATTGAAAAATCAAAAATTGAGGCAAATTTCAGATTTAAAAATAGCTCGTTACTACTCTGTTTCAATTAGCTAAACTTTTAAATATTAATACAATTTAATACTCAAACAATAAAATCAGTTCCCTTAAAATCTGAGTTTCTGTAATTTTTTATTTTTTCAAAACTTTTGTTTCCTCGAATTTATACTTATATATATCAAGCAGTTTCTGAAGACAAACTGTTTTTACCAGTAAGGAGGGGTCGCGAGATGTGCGTCGCCTATTCGATTGGGACTTCGCAAGGTGAAAGTACATGAAAATCCATTAGGTGCTTATTTTTTTCGATCCAATGGGCCTTAGTTTTCTATATAGCGACGCTTTAGTAACATTACGCGCGAGCGCTTAAATCGCCACTGCAGTCGGTACATACATAAGCGCGAAGTCCGGGCTCGAGCGCAAGTACTCAAACCTCGATATCTCTGAAACTAGGGCCCATTGGATCAAAAGAAAAAATACGCAGCTAATGGATTTCGATGTACTTTCATCCTGTAAAGCCCCAGTCGAATGGGCGACGGACATCTCGCGACCTCTGCTTTCAAAGTATATTTTGTTGAAAACTGTAAAAGTGAGGTATTTTTTTATTTTGAATTGACCGCCATTTTGTATTTTTTCAATATCTTAGATTTTTAAAATTATGAAGCAATTTCTGAAGCCAATCAGTTTGTTTTCCCGAAGTGTAAAAGGAATACGTTGAAAACTGTTGGAAAAAGGTATATTTTGAATTAGCTGCCATTTCGTATTTTGCCAAGATTTTGGATTTTGAGACCTAGCATTCGCTTAAGAATAAATTATTAAATTTTTCCACAGTTTTTGGTCACTCTTTGTTAATAATCTTAAGAAATAGCCGCCATTTTGTGGTTTAAAAAAAAAATTTAGTTTCTCACTACGAAGATATTGTAAGCATCCTATGCAAATTTTGTCCACGGAGCTAGAATGATTCAAATGAAAATTGAAAGCGTTATGCAGATTTTTCGTTTTTGCGTGATTTATCCTATGCAAATTCCATGGGAAATTTCGAGGCCCATGTTTGGTGGGTAAATGTTAACCAATTTGCCTCAAATATAGGGTACTTTTTTATGCATACGAACAAATTCTCCGATTGATAGGGTGGTGATATGTCCTGTCGTCCTTTTGTCAAATCGAAGTCTTCATTTCGCCTGTATTAAATGAAATACGTTGATTTTTTAAATTTGATTTAAAATAGCTTTCTTTTTCACTGCCTGATGTATATTTACGTAGAGACATATTCTTAGAATTTGAATATAATTCCTTGATTTGTATTTTTAATCTAGTTATATATTTTTTATTTAATAATGCATACTTCGATAACGAGTTTATCAATACTAAAACAAAATATTCAAGTTTTAATTAGTAATGTTAAGCATGGCTATTCTTCTTGGATTAATTTGTTTTCATTTCATATATTATAAAAACGGTACTCTATTTTTATGAAAAGTTACAGAGGCGAACCGTATTTCCTCCAGTTTTGATGTTATTCATTGTTAAAAAGAACTTCACATGTAGTATATGTAGCAAATGTATTGAATATGCTAGATGTTTATAAAATTAATATACTTCCATATGAAATTTGTAAATGCTTCGTATGTTAGATTTAATTTCATATACCGTATATGAAGATTAATACAGGTATGCCTAACAGCGAATATGCCATGCATATTAAAATTGCAATAAATTTTAACAGTATAGGAACTGTAAGGCCTGTATTCAGTTCCTCTGGAAACTACCAGGAATTTAGAAAATGTTAGTTTTTAAAGTAACCTTTTTTTGTTTGATATTTTCAAGAATTCATTAACAATTAACATATTTTCTTTTTATAAATGAGAACCCGGACGCTAAAGGGTTAAATTGTAGTAACTATGTTTAAAGTTTGATCTTTGAGATTCGATTTAAAGCCATTTGAATACGACTAATAGAGCTCCGATTTTAGTATTTGAGGCCTTATGATACAGTGTTTCAAATTCAAATGCTTGGTTTCATTAAGGTGCTACGGAAGGTTGTAATGCCTCAAGTATATTCTTCAATACTTGTGTAAAATTGTTACTTTATTTAAATTGTAACAAATTGTAAAATTCGTTTGATTTAACAATTAAAAGAGAGGAGAGATGGATGAGGTGAACTCAGTAAAATATGCATTATATATTCGATTTCATATTTCTTATAATATAATTCTTATGTAAACAAAAGTATACTTGAGTGTTGTAAGCATCAATATAAAATGTTATTCGTTCTCCGTAAATCAAACTTGCATCTTCATAACATTTTTGTGTCTAAACCCCCTTCGAATAAGATGGCTTTCTCATGCCTGTAGAGCAGACGGAAAGTGGCCGATTGCAGGCCACTGGTGACGCATGTGTACTTTTCAAGTGGATGGTAAACATTTTGTTGCAGTCAACTCGCGAATTACGCATTCATCATCATAAGCGGCCTGAAATCATCCACTTTCGCCTGTTATACAAACATTAAGTTTAATTTCAGACGGGGGCAAAAAGTAACGTGTGCGTCACGGGCGGAAAGCGACGTTAACTCATGTGAAATGTGAATGCCACCCTTCCTTCAGTTATGCGGCTAACTGCACGATTGTCAAAATCGCCTTCTTTCCGCCCTTGATACATAATATACTATTCTTCACAATTTGTAATTTTTTGTTGTGTTAATTTAGGTAAAAAAAGATGTGATATTCCGTAAGGAAAGGCCCCACTTTATTGATATGGAGTTACGTATGTATGTTGATAAATTTCCGACATTTTAAGCCCAGAACGAATCGTCGAGTTTGGAAAACGAGTTTCCGGGACACTTTTGAACTTGGAACTTCGAAATCATGTTTTTCGAGAGAAACTCATATAAATTTGACGAGTGTCATAAGCTTACCTGTTAAGTTTAATGTTCAAGTCTAAAATGAACCTATTTCCGGGACATACGTGTAATTTCACGCGATAGAGCACAGGTTGAAGTATGATTTTCCATCGACACCACAAAATCGATTCTTTTGACTTTTATCCACAAAAATTTGTATATGTCCTAAACTGCGATCGACAAAGTGGGCCCTCTCCTTGCGGAATGTCGCATATTATAATCGTAATCTAGTATTATTTTATTGTCCTGGAAATTCATCTCTCCATCCTTGAAATTACTCTTCCACTGATCTTCCAAATTTTTAGAAAGCAATGTGCAATTTCAAGCGAATCTTAAACATAAACTTAACGCTTCCAATGTCCATGAGCCTATAAAGTTTACCTTTCTTGTTTTTAAATATTGCAGTTGTTTTTAGAAAAGTACTGTTTTTTTAAACATGAAAGCGATATGAAACGAAATTTGTTCAAATATTTGAAATGTTATAAGCATAGAAGGTAAGTGGATTTTACAATACTTACAAATCCAACAAAAGGAACAGACTTGAAGTGAAAATCGAAATACTAATCAAGTATACGAGTTCTGCATCCTGTGAAAATGCATCATCGAAAAGAACTGGATGAATCCACACTCTGAATGTATGTACTTGAAATCAGTATATGTAAAGAAAATATGATTGCTATACTGAGTTTCTAGTGAAAAAAATTGATCCTTTCGTAGGACTCAGTGCTACTTGCTAAACAATCTTGCTTCGGTTGTTGATGAAGCAAGACCAGGAGTGAAAGCTCTACCGCAAGCAACTGAGTGGGCAATGTGTGAACCATTTACAACAACCGACAAAGCCAACAGACTAGTTGTCGATCGCCCGTATACATTTCTCGATCATCTTATTGGAGAGATCATCGCACACTTGAAATGCGTAAGATTTTATCGTTAAACCTTTTGCTCCTTGTTATTCCAGGTCGCAATGGCAACGGGACAGGTGATATTTCAACGGTTCTACTACAGCAAGTCTCTGGTGAGACATAATATGGAAATCACGGCTATGGGTTGCGTTTGTCTAGCTAGTAAAATCGAAGAAGCTCCCAGGAGGATACGAGACGTTATTAACGTTTTCAACCATGTCAAACAAGTGACGAGTCAAAAGTAAGTATATATGTATTAAAATATAATCTCAATTCCTTCTCAAATTTTAGATCTTCGGAGTCAAGAGATGAAAACAAGCATTAATCATTTAAATTTTGAATTATTTCCAGACCTATAACACCAGTCATCCTTGATCAAAACTACGTCGCTTTGAAGAACCAGGTAATCAAATCGGAAAGACGAGTGCTGAAGGAGCTCGGATTTTGTGTGCATGTAAAGCACCCGCACAAGATTATTGTGATGTATCTCCAAGTCCTAGGTTATGAAAAAAATAAAGGATTGATGCAGCAAAGTTGGAATTACATGAATGATTCATTGCGTTCAGATGTTTTTCTCAGGCATCATCCAGAGACTGTCGCGTGTGCTTGCATTTATTTGGCTGCTCGACAACTCCAGCTTCCACTGCCATCGTCACCTGCCTGGTTTTCTCTCTTCAAAGTTAAAGAGAGTGACATAAGAGATGTCTGTCGACGTATTATGAGACTCTACGTTCGACCTCGCATTAAGTCTGAACATCTAGAGAAGAAAGTTGAGGAACTTCGGCGGCAGTACGAAGAAGCTCGAGCCAAAGCCAGAGGAACTGATGTTGATGGACACACGCCTAGTCCTCCACTTCCTAAACATCACAACGCTTGGGGAGGATTTATTAGTCGAAGTGGGTCGCACGCCATTCCTGAAAGGACGAAATCTCCTAGGTCTGTACAATTATACTACACAGATTTTTTTCTTTAAAGTAACTCACAATCAGTGCTAAGGTTCAGTAGGACAAAGTTGACTTTTGAGCCAAACAACCTATATCCAACGATTGAAATTATTTATTTTTCTTTAGTTATCAAGCTTCAGATTAATGTTGTTATTTTGGGTTATTACATGCAATATTTTTCAAGGATTTGACGAATTTTTGTGTCATTTCAATTTTTTTTTAATTTAATCATTTTTAAAAGAATACGATTGAAGGATATCAATGAATGCATCCCTAGAAATATAATAGTGTTATTTTATATATTTCTTATTTGATTATATTTGATTAAAGAAATATATATACAGTACCCTCCCACTTATCGCACTACCACTTATCGCGACTTCCTCTACTCGCTTTGATCCCACTATCGACTTTTCAAAAAATTTTGTCATTCAATGTAACCTACTTAATAAGTTACTTTCAAGATATGAATGGCTATCGAATCTAGACAAATACAAATTCAACCCAAATTGTTTTATATGGATTTTTTATTTTGACAAACCGTTTTTTAAATTATACAGTACCTACTCCATTAAGATACTTACCGAGGAAAAACCATTTGTCGAGGGACTCGTTGATTTCTTGTAATCTACAATGTTAATGCGTTTTTTTTATTAGAAATCATTAAATGAGTGAATATAACTTCTGAATAATAAAAATTTAGTGTACGTGCCAAAATAGTTTGGTCTATGGGACAAAATTCGCAAAGTGTACCCGCCCAAAATTTTGCTGTCCCTAATCTTATTAAAATTCTACTATGTCGTAGTGTTAGTGGCCCTCTTTGAATTCTGTGAAAGGGGTGTGTTTAGTAAAAGGGGTTGTCAAGATACGGGGGCCAAATTTGTTGACGTTTTACCCTACCCGCTTATATTCAATAATTCATAACTTCTACTAGAGTTGTCCGATTTAACTTTTATATGAGGGGCTTTGGAAAGGGTTTTTATGACGTTTACAAAAAAAAACTATTTTGTATAAAAAAAATAATTTTGTATAAAAAAAATAATTTGACCTGGATTTCGTAATTTTCAAAGCTTTTTTGAGGTTTTCTCCAAATGCGACCCTTTTTATTTTCCTTAAAATAATTTTAGAGGGAAAGCTTGATTCTGATAACACCACATATAATTATCGAACTGTCTCGTCGTCCTGAAATTCGGGACTAGTCCATTCCCTTTTCCAACCTTTTTTCGATTTTACAGAATACTTTTACGCTCTCCTGAAAATGTCCTATTTTGTTGGTTGTCTAGATAACCAACAAAATAGGAAATTTTCAGGAGAGCGTAAAATTATGCTGTAAAATTGAAATAACCAATTAAAGATAAGACAGAAGCCCACTTCCGAGACGACGTGTTGCTGATATAGGCCGAACAGTGATTTTTATTGACAAAAATCACTTTTTTTCATCTATCCAATCACTTTGAATGTCACTTGATAACTACCACATAATATGATACTAGTTAATAATAATAATATATATATATATATATATATATATATATATATAATCTTTTAAATTTCTTAATTTTTGGAGATTTCGCATTTCACAATGTTGTAGTTTCAAATTCAAATATTAAAAATGTGAGGATAATTTCGCTGTTAAATCTTTCAAAGTTTGATATTAAACATCTTGGTAGTCAGTTTTAAATTTCATTTTTTTGTATGTAAATATAAAGCAATTTTTAATTGAAAAGCTTAAAATTGTGCAAATTGTGTCCGATTTTTAGTTGAAGATTTAAACAAATAAATAAGTTCCAATTGAATATTTGATTAGAAAATTTCAAGAGTGAATAATAATTGAAAAGGAAGTGTTAAAAATTAAAGGATTAAAAGTAACAAATATATAAAAGTTGTGTTGTTTAAAAACAAAATAGATAAAAATTAAACTATCTCAATTGAATAATTTTTTTAATCTTGATTGTTTACAGTTTTAGAGTTCTGAATTTTCATGTTGAACGCTAAATTATATATTTTTCCCTTTCATAAGGTTTAATTTTGCAATTAAAATTGAATTGGTTGAATTTTGAAAAGTATAATGAACAACTTAAAAGTTATTAATTTTTTAACGATTTAAATTTACTTAAAATAATTGCAATTTTAAAGGTTTCGCGTGTAAAAAAAGTTTTAATATTACAATGTTTGTTGACTAAACTTTTTTTTCAGTTGTAAGTCAAGTTCGGATTCGTTTAAGTTTCAACGTTCCGGAGTAGAATTTTTTCATTTTTAATGATTCTCACGTAAAATTACTATTTATTTTGAACTATTTATTTTTTTATGTAATGACAATTGAAAATTCTAGAGTTTCAGAAACTTCGACCCTGAAAGATTCAATTTAGTTTTCAATTTCAAATTGTCAAATTTTAATCTCTTTGAATTTAAAATTATTGAGTGTATGAAACACTTTCAATTTTAAATTGCACGCACGCTTTGCGCGCGTGCATTTACTGCTTGTATGTAATAACAAGCATCACTGTATTTTTCTTTATTAGACACAAAAATTTCCTTATCCTACTTATTATATGATTCAAAGTCAATAGATTTCTTGCAAAAAGGTTTGCTGATGCTCATCGTCTTTCGCAATTGGTCATATGTAAAAAAAACTGCGGGTTTCGCAGAGATTATGCTTTTTTTCTAAACTGGGAGAAATCACGAATTTTTCCCGGTAGAAAACTGGGAGACGTAAATTAGAAAAATAGTGGACACCCTGATTCTGAACCGATTTCGATGTGTTTTTTTACAAATGCAAATAGAACGTAAAAATTCGAAATTTGACCAATAATTTTTTTATCTGAATAAAAAAGCTATATTTAATATGCTGTTTATAATATTGTTATTGAAAATAACCATATTTGACTTTTACATTTTTTTGTGTATACAAATCATAATTTTTAATTGATTTTAAAGTAGTTGGATAAAAAACTCGTGAGATTTATAACATCCAAAAAATTACAATTTGTTTATTAACGTTTGCATAACAATAGTCATTGTTAATTTACGCCTATTTTGTATTCTCAACATTACTCTTGTGGGAAAATTAGGTATTTTTATTTTTTTTTAAAGTTTTTGTCTGCGGTTGAACACCGCATCCAACTAATTGCTTATACGATTTTTTATAACAATTGGTTTGAATCCTAAGCTAAGTATTTATGTTCGTGAAGTACATGTACTTTCATTCTGATTCATAACAATTTCATTTCACTTTTTTGTTCAGAAAAAAATGGTTAAAATGACTAATTTTGACGTTTTATTTTTTTTAATAATTAAGTTCACAGAATGACGTTAAAAAATTTGGTTTAGTGATGTTCTGAAGCATTTAATGTTGAGCATTTCTAAAAAAAAACATAGAAATCGATATCCCTGCTCTTAGAACCCTCTGTACGGCAACTAATTCCTTCCATCCTATTTTCAGCCTAGTATAATTTGGAAGGGAAAGAATCAAGTTTTCTTTTTAAATTATTTCGAAGAAAATAAAAAAGGTCGCATTTGGAGAAAACTTCAAAAAAAGTCTTTTAAAATTGAGAAATCAAGGTGAACTTAAATTTTTTTTTATTTTTGGTTGTTGTAAACTTCATAAAAAACTCTTTCTAAAATCTTCATATAAAAGTTAAATCAAACAACTCTAGTAGAATTTATGAATGATTGAAAGTAAGCGGGTAGTGTAAAGCTTTTTAAAATGCGGCCCCTGTATTTTGATAACCCATTGATCTAGACAACACCCCCTTTATAGAATTAAAATAGGTCCACTAACACTACGATTTAGTAGAGTATCAATAAGTTTGAGGAGAACAAACTTTTAGGAGGGTACACTTGGCGAATTTTGCCGCATAGACCAAACTATTCTCGCTCACTGAATTTCGGTAAACCTACACATGGCCCTTCAACAATTTTCAGTGCTTCTTTTTTAGTTCATCGAGTTTTGAGTGTCTTCAAGGTAAAAATTTTCACTGTTGAATGTTTTAATTTTGAATAAACTCTGAAAATGTTCAATTTGAATTACTTTTCTGTTTCAAGACATCAAAAATATTTAATTTTGATGGATTGTACTTCTACAATTTAAATGTTTGTCATTTGGACATTGTTTAATTTCGAAAGCTTCGAATTCGTACATTTTTTGAACACTTGAGTTTGAAATTATTCAATTTTGAATATTAATTTTTCAATGAATTGAATGATTTTTATTTTTAAACGCTACAAATTTAGCACGGTTTCGCCTTAGATTGGTTAATTTGGAGATTTCTTATGCCTAGGTTGAAGTTATAAATTAGTTTTTAAAGTTTGAAAACCGGGAAATGACCAGAAATTTCTTTCTGAGTCTTGAGTGGCCACCCTGAATTCAGCCGCTTCTGAATTTAATGCTTGAAACTTATAAAACTTTGAATTTCAAGCTATAAATTATGTAATTAAATTATTTATTAAACGCCTATAGAGTTTGTTGATATCTGTGATTTCAGGAGATCAAAGTCGACGAGCCCCTCGCCAGTTAGGGACGTGGTGAAGCACTCGAAACGAAAGAAGCACAGCCGAAGTAGATCAAGAAGTCACAGTCGCTCACACAAGCCCAAGAAATCGCAACGTCGGCGGTCGAGTAGTCATAAATCTCGCAACCGATACAGGTCACGGAGCAGATCGAGAGACAGGGAATTTGAAAAATCTAGCAAAACCCGGAACAAGCATAGGCGACATTAAGAGATTAACTTTAAATCAACGAATTTTTAGGTAAATATAATTGATGGTAAGCGAACAAATCGCAGGTTTGTTATTTCGAATTCTTGTACTCTAATACGCTCTTTAAACAGTTAAAAATAAAACGAATATTTTCTTAAAATTTTGCCAATTCTAAGTATATCTCAATAATATAAATAGAATTAAAGTGTACAAAGTTGAGTTTTGTGGCGTACTTTAATTGTATTTATATTTTTTTATAAGAGTTTACACTCATTTTTTTCGCATTTGCTTTTAAGGGAGATAAAATTCTGTTTTAAGAATTTTTTTCAAGAAATTCTTTTATTTTTTTTCATTCATATAAAAATTCGAGAGTACAATTTCATAATACTGCGAGATTAAACTTCTGGTGTCTCAATGAACATTGAACACATTTCAACCGCAACAACTGTGTAAACTGTAAATAATGCGAGATTCGATGGCAGTGAATTGCGGTGATGTTCTTAGGGAAATTTATTGCGTCTCTGTAATAAATGTTTACTTCTGTACAAACGTAAGATATTTTTACATATAATAAAAATTAGTGTACATTTAACCAGAAGTGTTGATAATTTTGAAGAATCCTGGAGGCAGTGCCTTCTTCCTTTCAGCCGAAATTACGGGTGAGAAATCCAAGTTTAGGAGCTTCGGCAAAATCGTGATTACGTATGATCTGTAACTTGGTAATGACTCGATGGGGTTTCCATGAACTGTTAAAGTTCTAAGTTTCGGCAGTTTTCGTAATTTTAAAATACTATTCATATTCGAAATATTGTTTCCATGTAAGTAGAGGATTTTTAAATTTGGGAATTCCGCAATTTCATCTCCAATGTCGAAAATGGCGTTAAAAGAAAGATCCAGCCAACTCAGATTCTCTGAACTAGCGAGAGTGTTGTTCACAAAGTTTTGAAGTTTTGCTGTTGACGTTATGGAATTATGACCCAACCATAATGAACTTGTTAGGTATCGATTTTCCTGATTTTTTTTCGGTATTCTGCCGGTTCTCGTTGCTTGTAAATTCTTGTTTTCCAGATCTCTTTCAACATAACAATTAATTATAATAATTTATCATTAGATTTTTTTCTAAGTATTTTCTATTTATGTGCCAATTTTTTTAAAGTTAAAGAAACCATCTTCGAAAAATATAAGAGATAAAAAATCAGATTGGAGTTTATTTCAACTTTTCAAAATATAATTCAATCGATTAGAAAGGACCTCGTATGTTTCTTACGGAAATTGGGTTACGCTTAAATTTTCTCACTTTGATATATGCTTGCCTTAATTTTGAAATTTTGTTAATTTAAATGTTCTAATTTTTTGTAAATTGAAATGCTTGCAAATTCGAAATATGTTCCCTTCCATTATTTATTTGAAATTGTATTCTATTCTAAACTCAAAACCTTTTCCATTTGAATTCTTATTAATTGGCAAGGTTTAAATTTACTACTATTGCTTATTATAAGGAAGGAGACAAGTAATTTAAATGATAAACGTTAGATTCTTTTGTTCACGAATAAGTATTTTATTAATAAGTTTGTTCAAATCAAGAAATTGAAGCTAGATGCGTGGCTCTTTGTGAAACGCACTCAATGCTTTTTCATATACAAACTTATTGTTTCTATAAATACTCTGAAGAAATAATTTATTAAATTTGGTACACTTTTTAAAAATTATTCAATTCTAAATGATTTCAATGCAAAATTGCGTAATTAAAATCCTTTTCAACGTCATATTATTACATTTTTAAATTATTATAAGCTCTAAATCTTAAAATAAACGAATTTTTTATTGATTGCATATTTTTATCTAATTTGAATCAAGTTTTGTTTAAGGCTTTAACTTTGAGACTGTATGATTGAAATATGAAATTATTTTTCTTTAGAATTGAATTTTAAAGTAATTTATTTGAAACGTTTTCAAGTTAAAAATGTCCAACTATTAAGAACATTGGATTCACACAGTTAAAAATTGTTAAATTTCTAACGCTATTATTTTAAAATTCTTTATATAAAACTTCAATGAAAAATTATTCCATTTTTAATGTTGTGAATTAAAATGGTACGATTTTGACATTTTGAACTTCAATTTTTAAAGTTTCAATGTGATTAAAATTGAAACTAAGTACCAAACTGGTGAAAAAAATGGAAAATAAGTCGTAATATCCGAGCCCTGCAGATGCAATATTCGTATTTGCACCCTAGTTTCGCGTTAAAAACTAAAGCAGCATTTAGAATTATGAATTTATAAATATGCCTTTTCTATTATGGACGAAAATGAATTTCTGGCAAATCAGGAGCTCAAAAATGCATTCTAAAGTATTTTAGCCAAAAAGTATGCACATAAGAAAATTGAATACTTTACCATCAAATGTAGCAGCTTTCATAAAAGAAAAATCCAGAGGAGGACTATTAACTCCCCTTTCTTCATTCGTCCACCAGTAAAGGGAATTCACTGCTGAGATTTGTTTGGTATCCATTTAATAACTATTAATTTCCAATTTTCAGTGTCAAACGTCATTTATAAGACTTGATAGGCCGAAACAAAAGAATAAAGATGGAAAGGCATTCATATTAATTCCTAATGCAATAGATTGAGGGCTTATTTTTTAAAATAAATAATTACATTAATGTCAAATATTTTTTTTATTTTTACTTATTTAGTGTTTTGGCGTAAAACGATTACAAACATGTGGAGCGTCATTTATTTTGATTAATGATATGCGAAAAGCTTTGCGAAATTCGATTTATGCTCTTTCGAACAAGATACAAGATTGTCATTATTTTTATGAAATATCATTAATTCGATCACAAGTAAAAAAAGTAAAACGCTGCTAAGAAGCAGAAATAGATTTGTCGCGTTAGTGACTGTCGTAAATGAGACACATAGTTCATACTCAAATAGAGCGATCTCTTATTAGATTATTGTTATTTTACAGTATTATATAATCTGTACAAATAAGGCACTCGTGTGTTATGAAAAATTATCAAGGCGCATATACATTAAAATCTCAAAAAATAACATTATACTACATATATAATATATTCCAATATATTATACGTTAATCCTAATAACAGGTAACGATGAATTATCTGAAGTATTTATGGTAAAAGACGTAGCGATACTGAAAAATGTGAGGGCGGGTCGATCGGATGTACAATAAATAATAATGATATTATCAAAGATTCAAAAAGCACGCTAGAATACTAGTCCTAGTATTTACACAACATATCAAAATATAATATGATCATTCTTTTTATTTCACAATTCAATGAGTTCGTTGTTTTTTAAAGCTATAAAAATAAGGTGCTAGTCGAATCAAACCTCATCTGAGGCAAGTAATTCTTTATCCGTTGGTGGTGACGAAGAGAGCTTTTCGTTTCTTTCATCCTCTTTCATCTGCAATGCCACTGCAGATTCCAGGACTCGGATTCGTCCTTCGTGCTTTAAAATAACGGCTTTCAATTTTCTAATTTCCTCCGCGAACTCCTTTAGAATGTCCTCCTGAAATTATTTATATTTTTAATTAGAATTTAAGGAAATTCCTTCGAAATGCAAATTATTTCTAATGATTTGATTGAAACTTACGGAGACGCCTTGAGCAGCAGGAGCGCCTCCGCCGCCTTGCGGATTCGAGGCAACTTTGGCTCCTTTACTAAGAAGATTGGCTTTCTTATTAACTTTGAGATCGTTTTTGGAGGCTGTTGGTTGATAGCCATCCCTAAGTGATATAAGCACCGGTTCCGCATCTTGGCCCGTTTCCCACTCCTCCGCTGATATCGCTGCGGTGTCACCAGGAGTGTCAGGATACAGATCTTCTTGGAAGAGTTCAGACTGCAAAAGTTCACGAATGAATGTTAGGATCGACAATCCTGACAAGTAAAATATTTCAACTGGCTATAATTCAAATATTTTTATTTACCTTTCTCGGGACTGTCATGGAAACGACTTGACAGAATCCAGAATTATTCAGTCGATAAAATCGCGAGATTTCACAGCTGTTAACATCGCATCCGCGTTTTGGCATCATTCCGATCCCTCTTTGAGGATCAGGAGTTTGGAAGGTGTTAATGTAGTGAACGAACGGAGGTTCTGGCGTTATTTCAAAATAACGAATTACGGAATCTCCTTTTCCGCACAGGAAGACCAAATTTGTATCAGGATCATAGAGGGGAAACATCACTCCATTGCTTGTATCTAATTCTACCATAACTATTGGCTCCGCTAACATGTCAGGAGCTCGTAACGAATATTGCCTTTCAGACATTTTGCTGAAGCCCGTCGTGAAAATTAAACCTCCCCTGTAACAAAGAAATAAATAATGAGGAATCACAATACGATCAAGGATTTGAATGCGTAAACCAGAGTTTTAAAAAATGTTTTAAAAAATTGAAAAAATTATCGCCAACGAAGTCATGCCTATTTATTTTTTTAATTAACTTTTTCACCTTGGTTCCGTATAATTATTCAAATTACATTCGAGCAGGTTTTATCTAACAATAGATATTATCAGCATTACTAATTAAAATAACTAGTTTTTATGGAATAATACGTAGTTACAATGAAAACACGTAATTTGCTAGTACCTGAGAAAAATGGCACGCGTGGCTTTGCTTCCTTCATGCGCGACAGCCTCTTCTAATATTTTACCCGATCTCGGGTCCAAGAGGCGGATTTTCTTGTCTTTGCAAGTGGTAACCAGACGAGATCCATCCCAGTTCCAACACGCAGAATAAACCACATCTGGATGGCTGTCTATTCGCACTAATGCCTCTCCCGTCCCCACATTCCATATGATAACTAAATTGTCTGAGCCGGCTGTGAGCAATACGTTTAGAGCTGTCGGATGCCATAGGACCAAACCGACCCTTCTTTGATGAAGCTGAAGATCTACTACGGATTCAGTCAGTGTGCGAGAAATTCCACCGTCAGGAATTTGCCAGACTTTAACTACACAGTCTTCAGATCCAGATGCGATCACATTATCGTTATGTGGGCACCATGCGATGTCTAAAACGGGTCCTTTGTGTCCACCGACCAAAGGGTGATCCGCTGATATCCTACCAACCTGCATTTAAAACATAAATTCAGCACAAGATTGTACAAACTTAAGCCCTCAAAAAGAGAACCGTCTTACAAATTACGAGTTATTTATATATTACTATATTTATTTTTTATTATAAATTTATTATTCGTTAGTAAATTCTGGAATATAAAATATTTTAAAAGGGAGAGTAATAATTTAAATCTGATGTTTTTTGTAGAGTAATAATATTGGAATTCTAAGTAAATTTTTGTGAACATTTCAAGAGCATAATTTACACATTAGCTTACATCATTAGTTGCATTATCTCTCTAAGTGATAATTTTATCAGTGACATACAGCAATGCCCCACAATTAGACGTAAAAGGAAACGAGCCACCGATAAACCAACTTCGAGAAATAAAAAAAAATGCGATGCTTTTCGCAGAGTTGAATTCTTTTTCTGTATTCATTGAACGTTTGAAAAATAAAATAAATTTAATTTACTACACGTTTATGATACATGCATGTGAAACCTAATAAGATGTATCATAATATATTACACACATTTTCATATGAAATACGCAAACACCTATAAAATATTTAATGGAATATTTGTATCATATATATATATTAATGGCATACATAGTATTATTTTGTTTTTATTAATAAATAAATTACATTTACATACTCTACAAAATAATTTTGATTTAACTCTTAACGGTCACACGGGGTGTCTCATACCCCACGGGCTATCAGATTGTCTACGTTTTTTTTCAAGTATTTCTTTTCGAATACTTAAATTATCACTGAGGCTTTGGAGATATTTTTTCCTATTTTGTATTGTTTCAACATCACTCATAATTTTTTTTTAGCCAAAAATATCTGAAGGTGTATTTGGAGGTGTGACTGTTAAGGGTTAATGTAATTATTGAGAACATGCCTCAATTAAGTCTGTTAGAAATGTTCTAAATTTTGAACTGTGCCAAGAAATAATGGAAAGTTACAAATCTACCCAAACAAAAAACGGATGACAATTTTTCTATTTTTAAAGGAATCTTACTTAGCAAACAGAAGGATTGTTATTTAAAGGAATGACACATACTTGGATCATATGTAAAAGATTGAGAAAACAAAACAACTTGTACCCATGCCACAAAAGGCTGGACTACAACAGTTGATCGCGATTAGTACTCTATTCTTGAAGATCATGCAAATTTAGTTTATTTTGAGTGTACTACTAAAATTAAAATGTATGTTCATTGGAAAGAGTGAAGTGAACGTACCTTATTATGAGGTAAAACTATGAAAGCACCGCCTCCAGCCGACTCGACGATGATGGCAAGGAACTTGGGATTAACTGCACAAAACGTGGAATCCCAGGAAGACTTGGAAACTCTAATATTGTCATAGCACTGCTCTCTTTTCAGAGCTGTTCCGTATACGTGGCGGAACTTGCTGCTGCGAACCACGCGGAAAGACATACCTGGACCTAAGTTACAACAATAAACAACATTCAACAATCAGACCTAAACTTTAGCTTAACCTATAAATCGGGTCTGTACCGTAAACCGCTACGCCAACTAATATTATTTTTCAATAAATTATTATTGTTACTTGGGCACCGCGAACGTGGGCGTCGCGTGGATCATCCCCCAATTTATAAATAGATTCCCCACCCTTGGTTCCGAAACGGACGACACGAATATATAAAATGAGAATATTTTCGAATCGCGGAGCTATCGTTTTGATGCCTTTAATAGAGCCGAGAGCGCGTGGATAGATGCCCTCAGATTTGCCAATGGTTAATCTAAGAGCTCAACACGATTTCAAGCACACTTTAACGAAAAATTCAAACTTTTTTTAGCATTTTCACTTCAGCCAAAACGCCAAACGTACTTATTCACTGACGTTGATCACTTTCGTATCTGGAGCATGTTTTGGCGCGACCGTTCTTCCAATGCTGCTCCGTTTCGACTATCGGACCGGAGCCCCCCTCCGCGAAACACAGACGATTATTCGGGGCACGTAAACCGTAATTCATCCAGCGAGTCATACGTTAAATATGAGTCATGAAAACTCTATTGACATTTGTAACCTAAGCGTGCATCCTCCACGTCAGTAAACAAGCTTCATTCAGAGAGTGTTATCAAGACAATTCGCTCCATCAATTTTCCCTTTTTTTTTTAATACTTACAAGAATTTTTTTTTTTAAATTACTTAAAAATCATTTTCACGAGATATTACAAATTTGTTAAATCAAGCAGATTCTTACTGTCCACCTGCGATTGGTCCATTGTGCACAAAAATTAAAAATACTCTTCTCTCACTGGAAGCCCGAAACCTGTTTTTCTTTTTCACATAGGTAATTATAATTAATTAAAATAGAGTCGTATGCAATATTGCGGACATGGACATATAGGGTGTGTTCTATACGCTGCGCGCGCACGTTTCCTAGTTTGAAAGCGATCCAGCTGAGGAGCATTAATAGAAAAAGTTTGGCTAAGCAAACGACAAAAAGTAGTATTTTCGCTTTCACAAAAATTATTTCGAGCCTCTTGCAGAAAAAACAAGCACTAAAAATTGAGAAATATCTCTGGCCAGAGGATGCAGGATCAAAAAGTGTTAAAGAGACATGCATGAAAAAGACGAGACAAGATTGATCAAGAAATTGTTTATTGCGAGTTAAATAGTCATTCAGATTACAGAATTTGTTGATAATATAAATTAAATATGAGTAGATTTGACTGGCAACCGCCCGATAATTTGCCGGATGTCCGCAAGGCGGCGTCTGTCGAGAAAAACCGGAAACCCGTGAAACACCTTATTTGGCAATGCGCACCCTATCGCGTTTGAGAGAAGACTCACCCTCTCTCCCACCCTCTTAGTGAAAACAACTTTGAAAATACCCTTACGACTTTTCTTGCACTTTCTCTCACTGCTCCTTCGCTCGTTTTCTTCCTCTCTCTCTCTCTATTTCTCCTCCTTTGTCTACATGCGATTTATTAGACATTTTGAAAATAACACACATTAGATGATTAGCGGCTTGGTGTTTTAGTAGAGAAAAAAATTCAATAATCAGGATGAAAGCTTACGATTGAACGAATCAACGAAGCCGTGGCAATTTTCAGCAAGTGTTTTTTGCAGATGACAGACGCACGCTTTTGGAAAAGAGCTATCCCCACCCCACGGTTTCTTCCATCGCGCCGCACGCCCGACATATGGCTACCGTTGGCGCGAAAAATCAAAAAAGTTTCCTGAATCGTTAGAAAAGTTTGCTTGCAAAAGGAGGAAAACATTATGAGTTACAGCAGTTCCAAAATACTTTGTTTGAAAATTTATCTTTATTTTCTCTTTTTCCAATTGTCGATCTCAATAAATTAGATATTTATTCTCTAAGACACTTTTCATTTACTCAATAGTTTAAGAGGACAATAGTTTTTACGACAAAAATGAACAGTTCCTTGTATTTTTTCTAATTTATGAAGAAAGGGTGTTCATTTTTCATAATGCACTTTTATAACAGGCCTAAAGATTTTGAAAAATTATCACTATTTTATGTTCAACATTTTTTTCTACACTCAATAGTTTTAAAAAATCTACTTGGTTTTATGGAATTTTTGACTTCCGGTTTTTTTTCTATTTTTTCATGAAGAATGTTTATAAAATAATTCCAGATGATAATAATCAAGAATTTTGTATGTTAGATAAATCGATAGAATGCTTATGTGTTAATAAATTCAATTTTTAGAGCCCAAAAATTCTTCGAAAGTAATTAATGAATTAATAACTTTGGTGCTTCTTTGACGATTGATGTTTCATTAATATAATAGAGAAGCACCAACGTTCTTAGCTGAAAATTCCTATACAGGAACCACGGAGGGCCCTGCACATGTTCCTGTACACGGAGCTGCACACGAGTTGTACATGTTCCTGCAGAGGAACCTGTATGCAAGTTAACCTTTCAAAAGTTCTGGTACAGGTTCATCTGTCTCGTCTGGAAGATCTGATCTGGCCCAGGTCGTACTTTATATATAGACCGACTAGTCTGGAAGGTCTGATCTAGCTCAGGACTGGCGCCGCTCAGCTATCAAAAAATAATAAAAGTTTTAAGTTCGGTCTGGTCTGGTCTGGTCCAGGAGTGACGCTGGTCAGCTAGCCAAGAACAAAAAGTATAAGTTCGGTCTGGAAGATCTGGTCTGGCCCAGATCTGGTGCCGATGAGCTATCCAAGAACAAAAAAAGTTCTAAGTGCGATCAGCAATTTTTTTTTACATTTCGAAAAAGTTACAAGGTGTCTAAAATTATACATCACACTATAAAAAAATGGTTTGTCTTATTATTTCGACAGTCTGGTCTGGTCCAGGTTTGGCGCGGAACAATTATAAATACACTTATAGTGAAAAATGATTTTTTTCCAAGTCATTAAAAAAATGAAGGGCTTTCAGCCAGCGACTGACCGGCCTCCAACTAGTAGCTTAATTATACATACAATGGGATATACGGTCAAAGATATTATAAGTCTAGATGCGGATTTTCTT
Source organism: Andricus curvator (assembly GCA_932195095.1). NCBI lineage: Eukaryota > Metazoa > Arthropoda > Insecta > Hymenoptera > Cynipidae > Andricus > Andricus curvator. Next base: position 23,707 of record CAKNYM010025064.1, read on the forward strand.
ATCAATTGTCACTCCTCTGATGATGAAAACAGTGTTTTCGAAACGTCAAGATTGCTTTTTAACATCTAATAAAGCTGGTCCCATAGAGTCGAACAACAATTTTGTTGTTTTTTATTTCCTATTATTGGTTTCTCTGACGTTGAAGATCTCGTATAAAAAAATGTCATTGGTTAAAAAGAGACATAGATATCACCATCTCTTTCTAACCAGTGGCATTTTTTTAGTTGTTGGAACTTATTGTAGGTTCGCTAGTTAGGTGCCGCATCCAAAGATATTATAAAGGTGCTTTTATACCTCCGCATTCATGCTCGCGCTACGCATGCATTTGCATAATGTTGCGAAGTGCTCACTTTGTCAAAAAGTTTTTAAAACACAGCTTATAAGCGACTAAAGGCCCACATGTATGTAAACAAATATCTATTTAACAAAAATTATTTATTAAAATAATTCATTATTAACTATTTAATTTACTAAACTTATAGGTTAGGATACCATGTTTTGGTACTTATGCTTGTGTTCCACATGCACGAAAACGTTGCGGGTGATAAAGCACGATAAACATGTATAATAAACATGTATAATAAATATGTATATTATTTCTTTAAACTTATTTGTTCAGGAAAGTGATAAATAATTACGAATAATTTATTAATTGCTCAATATTAGTTGTTTCTGTAAGTCAATTAGGTATTTTCAGAATAACGAATTCAAAAATTCCGCCCATATAGTCACGTGAGCAAATGTAAAATACATTTGTAGAAAATTAAGAACGTAATATACGTAATACATGTCGAAAACCATGTAATATACGTGATATATACGTACCCATCCCTGAGCACATCACTAGCGAATTGATAATAAGTTCCAAAGACTATTTTACCATTGTTAAAAAAGAGTAGGTATCTCCATCTCTTTTTAATCAGTGGCATTTTTTTAGTTCTTGGAACTTATTATAGGTTCGCTAGTGAGGTGGTGCAACTAGGATTATAATATTTTTGCCGCATCTACAAGGATGTGCAGTTACGCGTAACTGGACGTTTTTGACGCAAAATACCTAAATGAAGTATTTTACGTCGAAAACAGGTAAAATACCTAGTAAATTACGTGTCAAGATGGCGGACCTGTAGAACTGTGCATAATCTCACTTTTTTGGATTTCTGGTATCGGCATTCGTAAGGGTTTTTTTAATGCCTATATTGTTAATTAAAAAATAATAATATCAACCAGGGTTGTGCAGTTACGCGTAACTGGAAGTGTTTTACGTATAATACCTAAAGGAGGTATTTGACGTGAAATACCTCGAATGTGTAAAATACATGTAGAAAACCTCTGATTGGCT
>CAKNYM010025069.1:0-38134 GCA_932195095.1 Andricus curvator
TTCAAATTACTGTAAAACGAATAAACGATCTAATTAGGAGGTCTGAGTGGTCGATTCTGTTTCGTTTTCCCATGTAGAATAACGCTACATTCACAGTTTTTCTCTACATTTTTGCCTCATTTATATCGCCTTCCGGGACGCCGTGTCTTCGTTCTTACATATGTTGTAGCACTCGAAAAACTAAACGACCCTTTTTTTTCTTTTCTGCCATAATCAAGTTATTGGGCGTGAAACCTGCCCTTGAAAATTGGGGTACTTAATAACCATTTACCTGTTTCACATATAACAGCGGTATCTTTCACAATGAAACAAACTGGAAAAATTTCCTCACAATGAGAGATAAAAAATGTGATTCTTTCAAAATTTTTTTCACCATAAGTGCAGTTTACTGTTGGTATGTTTTGATATATAAACAATGTTAAAGTTAGAATGTTCCAAATTGAATAGTTTTTTAATATCTTCAAATAAAAATATCAAAACTTTATATTAGATGCCTTAGAATTTGATTTTTTTCTGATTTTAAATGTAAAAAATGTGAAATAAATCATCTTTTTCGTTCGCATTTGATACATTCCATTCTCAGTAAAAGGAAACAATATGTTCAATCGATATTATATCATTATTATACCATTAAGCCATTTCCCTGTCGGGGTAGGCGTGACTCGCTCGGTTGGAAAGTAGTAGTGTTGTGAAGGAGGTATAGATTTTTTAGACAGATCTAGAATTGTCGTGTTATTTATTTAAATAACACGTTCGTTCCGCAACACTGCTCCGACCCAGGTTGCTGATCAATCTCTCTAGCGATCACCCCAAGTGAAGAGCTTCACAAGTTATGTGAGGTTCCTCACTCGGGCCCATTAGTATCCAAGGTCTTTTGTTTCAGGCGTTATTCACTCCACTCACATTCTTTGTATCAATCATTTGTCGCCACACTTTTCTGTCCTGGCATACTTCTCTGGCTTGCTTCACGTCCATGCATTTTTTCATGCAAGCTCTCCTGTTTCTATGGCTTCTTATGTCTTTTCGGATTAAGCTCTCATGCACACATTCTAACCATTCTTTCCGCGGTCTGCCTCTGGGCATACTGCCATTTCCTTTACTTTTATACACTTGTTTCGTTAGATGTTCATCTTTCATTCTTTCAACATGTCCGAACCATCTTAACTGTTTTATTTCCCATGTGTCAAATATTGTCTCGTTTCCACCACATTTTTTGAGGAATATTTTGTTTCTCACTTTGTCCATCAGTGTCTTTCCGCAAATTGTGCGCAGAGGTTTCATGCCAATCGCGTTAATTTTACTCTTATCCTTTTCTTGACAAGTCCACGTCTCGCTACCGTATAGCACATTCGGTACAAATATAGAATTATGTATTGCCATTTTAGCTTTTTTCGATATATTTTTACTTCTGAGAATGGATACTGCTCTACCGATAAACTTCTGACCCTCGTTTATGCGCCTATCTAACTCCCCATCTATCTTCCCGTCGCTAGTGAATAAGCTACCTAGATATATTTATTTATCAACTTGTTCTAATCTCTCATCATTTAGGACAATGTTGCACATTGTTTTCTCACCTATTCCTTCAAAAACTATGATTTTTGTTTTATCAACGTTAATTTTGAGGCCCATGTTCTTCATGCTTGTATTTAGTTTGCTTAACATTCTTTTCAAGTCTTCGATTGATTCTGCTATAACAACCTTGTCATCTGCGAAAGCGAACCCACGTACCCTCACTGTCTCGAGATCTACACCTTCTTCGTCTAAGAGGGCCATTCTTATACACTTATCCATAAATATGATAAATAGCCATGAGGACATAACGCATCCTTGTTTCACGCCTTGCATAATATCGAATCAGTCGCTCAGTTTCCCATTAACCCTGACATTCGCTTTACTACCTGTATATATTGTTTTTATTTCTTGTCGGAGCCATCCATTGACTTCGTACTCTTTGAGGACTTCCCAAAGTTTAATTCTATCCACCTTGTCAAATGCTTTTTCTAGGTCAACAAACGCACAAAAAACTTTCATTCCTACTTTCAAACTTTTTTCTGTGATCTTTCTTAAGCTAAATATTTGATCCGTACATGATCTTCCTGGCATAAATCCACATTTGACTTCCCATACCTTTCCTTCTGTTATTTTCATTACCCTGCGGATAAGTATTTATGAGTAAATTTTACTTTGGTACTTAATAAACTGATACTTCTGTAATTATTGCAGTTGCTTTCATCTTCCGTACTTTTGCATATTGGTACGATAATCCCTTTTCTCCACTCTTCCGGGATTTCCCCCATCTCAATACATGAATTTATCAATTCACATAGCCTGTGAGATATGTACTCGCCACCGTATTTAAGCACTTCAGCGCTCATACTGTCTATGCCAGCAGCCTTAGCGTTTTTTGAGTTTTCAATTATATCTCTAACTTCATTGAAACATACTTTCTCAATTGGGTTTCCTGATGTATTATGTCCTATGTCGCAGTTCTGTTGTCCTATAGCTTCACCTTCTAATAATTCTTTGAAAGAGTCTTTCAAAGCGTCTACTATCCCGTCTGTATCATATAGCATTTCACCTTTGCTGTTTCTCATGCTGACAAACGCAGTACTTTTCTTTCCCTTCATCTTTTTAAAAATTAGTTTCTTGTTTCCTTCAAAGTCGTTTTGTATTTTCTTCTCTTCTTCTGTTCTGATTTTAACTTTACTCTCCTTGACTAGTCGTTTAAATTTCCTATTTTTGTGTCTGTAATCAATTTTGAGCCTATTTCTCTCCTCATCGCTAAGACCTGTGATGTTCAACGTTCTCTCGTACGCTTCTTTCTTTTCTTGTCGGGCTGTCTTAATTTCATCATTCCACTATGCATTAACAGATTTTCTTCCTACAACCGCCGTACCACATACTTTAGTCGCAGTTTTAACAATGATATCCTGTGGCATAGTCCATGCGCCTTCTATATCTTTATTGCTTATAAGCGCTTCTCAATTTGCCCTATCTATGCGTTCGTTTAACTTATTCTGCAAATTTTGGAATCAGTTTTAAATCTTCGAAATTGTACAACAAACTGAAATAAATAATAGGCAACTAATAGTTTTGAAATAAATATATTCGACATTCTACTTAATATTTTTCTTTAATTTCCTTTTTCAGCCAATAAGTTTTTCATTTTTTCATTACCTCATATACTTGGTATAAAGAGGAAGTCTTCAACATTTTTGACTTCTAATATTAGTTTCAGTGAAAATAATTAATTGGCTGAAATCTATCACAATTACAATTTTTTAATTTCAAAGAGTGGATTCCTCAACATTCTTAGTTTATTATATAAAAAAGTCAAAATAATTTCAAGCATTTAAAAAGAATAATGAACTTCTCCTTTTTCATTCTTGAAAAACTGATAATTCAAAAATCTTAAATCATACTTTTTGGCCAGCTTTCAGCTTGAAACTTTCAATATTAAATTATTTCCAACTAGAATCGTTTGATGCTGCATAACTTTGATTTGAAAGCATATATCGAAGCATTAAAAATTGTTTGGTTTAATTTTTAAATCTTTCAAAATTGTATCGCTTGAAAATAATTATATGTTATAGTTTAATTTATATCAATTTTCAAATAAAAAAATTATAATCGCGCCAGGAAGTTTTTACAATTTTTTTAATTTTTATAATTCTTGAATTTTATTGGTGTAAAAATTGTATACAAATTCAGGGTGGCCGCTGAACCGGGAAACCGGGAAATGACCGGAAATTCTTTGAGACCGGGAAAAACCGTGAAATGACGGTGAATTTATTGTTTGGCCGGCAATTTTGCAAATCTTCAGAAGAAAAATCTATGCAATCACTTGAAATATCACAAATTTCATATCAAATTTTCCATTTCGGGACTTCATTTTCATGGTTACATTTTCAATTAAAAGTGTTTTAAGATGCATGTTTGAAGACTTAAAGAATAAAATAGGAATAGTGTTTGAAATTGCAATGTGTTAAGAAAATACGTTTTAAGTTGATCAACTGTAAATATAAATTAATTAATGATTTTTTAAATTGAACTGTAGTTCTAGTATTTGAGATTCAACAATAATTAATAATAAAAACTGGATCTGTTCAAAATTAAACAATTTACAGATTTTAACGTTAAAAATTGAACTGTCTCAATTCGAAAGCCTTTGTAATGAAACAAATTCAAACGTCTGATTGAAACATTGTGAACCATGTTCAATTTAAAATAATTTAAGATTAATGGATTCAGAATTAAAGGATTTTATTAAATTTTAAATCCTATCCAAATGTTGTTTCAGTCAAAAACGAGAACAATAATATTCCATTTTTAACCCATTCAATTTGAAAATTTGTAATGAAGAAAAAGAGCAATTTTCCAATAGTTAACAATGTTCGAATGTTTATTTAAAATGGACAATTATAAATGGAATATTTTAAACTAAACGATTTTAAAACGAATTGTTTGAAACAGAAAGCCTTAAATCGTCAAAATTTCAGAGAGCTAAACTTAAACTTTGAAAGTTGTAATGTTAACTATAATTGTTCTATTTCAAAAAAGTTTTTATTTGTTAATGAAATTGGTTGATTATGAAGCATATAATAGTTAAACATTTATTGAATTAGAACAAATTCGATTAAGTTGAGGAGATATTTACAAATTTTGAAAAGATTTCAAACAAAATATAGATTTTTTGAAAATTTCGAATTAAAATTTTCAAGCTTTTTAAGGACTACTGATCAGTTTTTCTTCTGTAGTTCTGAATTTCGCGAATGTAACATTATTGTCTCCACCGAAAGAACGTTTCAAAGTATGCGTTTTCATAACTTGTTCTATTTTTGGACCGGATAGTTGAATGTTTTACTGATGAAGATAAATTTCGAACCAAACACGAAATAGTTAAATTTCTAAACAAAAAGATGAATTTTCAAACAAGAAGATTAATTTTCTACTAAAAGGACGAATTCTCAAAAAAATAAATGAATTTTTAACCAAATAGTAGAAATTTTCAACTAAAAAAAGTTACGTTTTCGACCAAAAATGGCATAGATACATTTTCAGTCAGAAAAATAGGTCAATTTTCTAATAAATAAATGCATTTTTAACTAAAAAAAATTAAACAATCCAGAAGTAACAGATTTTCAAGTATCCTAGCACTATGCGTAGAATAAGCTAGAGGTAAAACTTAACGTACATTAGAGTTTTTATCAGGTTTAATTGATAAGGAAACGATATTTAATCATAGTGTAAAGCCTATGTCTCTAAAACAAGATATGGAAAACTCTAAAAAAAACTATTATTCTACGCATAGTCCCAGAATACATGCAAATCTGGTACTTCCAGACCCCATAGCTCGGAAACTAATCATAGGATCTTGTTGTGCCCGTGAAAAATTTTGTTCAGCATGCCGGGAACATCATTTTCTGTAAGTTTCAGTCAATTTGACGGAGACATTTTTTCCGTTGGTTTTGTGCGGGGTCCTTTACATTTTCAACTGAAGAAATGAATTTTGAACTAAAAAAGATACATTTCTAATCAGTTATATTTTTAAGCAAAAAAACGAATTTTCAAAAAAAAAAAAAATGCAATTTTCAACCGAATGACTGTTTAGAGGACTAAACAGTCTAAACGATCGGTTCTCTAATTTTATTTGACTAATTACTTGAACCTGATATCGGTCAATATCAGAAATAGTTTTATTCTAATACCGTGTATATTTAAGGGAAAATGGGGCAGTTTTTCGAAAATAGAGGGAAAAAAGGGGGATTTTAAAAAGGAGAAACGCAGGAGAATAGGGAAATGACGGTGCACCCTGCAAATAGTAGAAAAGAATTAAAGACTCCAGCGAAAATTTACTTTTTCTATAATTCGCGAAAAAGTGCCAGTTTTTCCACCTGTTTTTAGTGTAAAAAGTTACCGATTTTTGCTCGATGACGTGGCGCATGCGCAGTGCCGACCTTTCCGGGCAACAGTGACAAAAGTGGACAGATGCAGTGGAAAAAGTAAATGGACAGTGATAAAAGTGAGGCACAGTGGAAAAAGTAAATGTTATTTCGGGTGGGTTCGTGCTGCCTCGGGTGAACTCGTGCTTCGTGCGCAGCCAACTTCATTCTATTTTCCGACTGTCGTCCCTAACCTAAAAGTAATTTCCTGAAAAGTCTCGAGTTGTGTATTTTGTATGTACTTTTGTCACTTGGCAAAAGCAAAAAAACACCGTCAGTTTCTCCGAAAATACTGTGCTTGGTTTTTTTCACGAAAAATCGGAAGTTTTGAAGCCCTCAACTTTATGGGCCAACTATTCAATTGTGAGAACCAGCTTATTATTACTGCCATATTATTGCCATGGTTTTGATAATTGCCATTGTCATTGTTGCGTCAATCGACAAAAAATCGCCTTCTTTTTACACAAAAAACAGGTAAAAAAAACTAGCACTTTTTAAAAAATTATATATTATATATATAAATTATTTCCGTTCAACAACCATAACATTACGCTATAATTGAGTAAGACTAATGTTTGGTTAATTATGATTTTATTTAGGAACCTAAATGCCAAAAATATTACATAATGTACATGTATTTGCACTGCTTATCCTGAGTGGGCCTGTGGCAATCTGTCCCGCCAATTTGGGTCAAGATCAGCTCCCACAATTTTTATATCATGTTTACCGTTCACTCGATGTCTTTGGTGCAGCACAAAGTATAAGCCACCAAATTCAACATGGACGGGTCTGACATCATATGTATATATATATGTTCGCTTTGGATTACTGATATTTTTAGGCAAAAGCTCTATCTTTGACGGGTTTCCTGTAAGAGGATTTGCCGTCACAACATAGTTTAGGCCCTTATAAGTGATGAAACATTTCGTCTCGTCAGCATTGAAATACCTTGGATCGCCTTGAAGAGAAAAAAAATTTGCGATTTTAAAAAGATAGAAAAATAAAACTTTAAAAGCTTTTAAAGTATTTACAAATCCAAATCACTTAAGGTTTTAACGTATAAGATTTGACAACTTTAAATTTTAACCTCTAAAATTGAACAAACTTGAAATTAAAGAAATCATAATTACGTTTCCAAAAATTAGACAAGTTTAAACTCCAAAAAATTCGTAATTGAAAAAATCGCAAATTTAAAATCATAAAGTAAAAAATGAAATATTTTTAAGTGGGTAATTACTCGGATTTTTTATACAAACTAGATTGCAAAATTGCAAGATTGCATGGGATTGCAAAAGATTGAAGATATGTGAAAGATAAATATTGCATGAGATTGACGAAGATCTAATGGATTCAATAGATTTCAAATAGATTTTTATAGATTATGTAGGGCTATAGGCCTATGATGATTTTTCTATAATTTTTTCGCAATTATCGGACATTTACTATAGAAAATAATTATACAGAAAACGATTATAAGATAATCCCTAATTAGTATTGGAATAAATAGCAAAAAAAGAAAAGAAAGAATTAATGTAAAAAGTAGAGAATCTATCTTTAAAATAGCTAGAAATATGTATACATTATTTTACATCCCTTAAAAATAAAATTAATTGAATTTATTCCCTAAGGTTCTCTAGAAATACGTTAGAATCCTTTGAAATCTTTGAAAATCGTTAGAATCCATTAAAATAAGTAGAAGTTATTTGAAATTCCTTGAATATTTGAATTGAATTAAGCTTATTCAATAAAGTTCTTTAAAAAATCATTTAAATCCATAGAAATCTTTGGAATCCTTTTGAATCATTACGCCTTTAGATTTTTTTAAATCGGTAAGAATCCTTTGTAATTGAATTGAATTAAATTCATCTCCCAAAAATTTCGAAATCTTTGGAAATCTTGGAAAATTTTTTGGAATCCTTTAATATTGTGTGATCTCTTGAAATTCTTTCGAATCTCTTGAAATCCTTTAAAATATTTTCTTTGGAAATCGTAAAAATCCATTAAAATACGTAAAAATTATTAAGAATCCGTTCATTATAAATAAAATTAATCTCCTATAGGGGAGTTTACTAGTCGCTAGATAGCGCTAGCTGTTCTAGTCAAAGTTCCGCAAAAATTATAAATCCATAAATGAATAATTATTTTGTGTATACAAAATAATGATACAATATTATTGTTTATTCATAAAACAGAGTAAAAATATAAGCTATTCAGTTTGAAAAGTGCAAATTAAGTATTTGAATTACTGGTCAGTTTTTCTGGCGCAGTTCTGAATTTCACAAATAGAATATTATTGTGTCAGACCAAATAGTTGAGTTTTCGACTAATAAAGACAAATTTAGAACCAAAAATAAAACCGTTAAATTTGTAACCAAAAAGATTAATTTTCTAACAAGAAGATTAGTTTTCTGCTAGAAAGACAAATTTTCAACGTAATACATGAATTTTTGACCAAATAGTGGGAAGTGTCAACTAAAAAATTAATTTCCAACAAAAAAAGGAATTTTTGTATTTTCAGTTTGAATAGTGATTTTAAACATTTCAATTTGAATGCATTTTTAACAAAAAAAGATCAGTTTTCAACCAAAAAAGGAAAAGTTACATCCCCAGTTAAAAAAATAAATTATCAATTAAACAAAAAAAAACGAGTTTTCAACTAAAAAATATAAATTTCTAATCAAAAATGGAATAGTTGTATTTCCAAGAAAAAAACGATGAATTTAAAAAAAAGTTCAATTTTGAATCAAGAATAAAATAGCTACATTTTCAGTTAAAAAAATTAATTATCAACATAAAAAGACGAATTCTCAGTTAAAAATGCAATATTTAAAATTTTCAGTTGATTAATATTCAACAAAGAAAACGCGAATTTTCATAACAACAAAAAAAGAATTTTCACCACAATATTTGGATTTTCAACCCAAGATATGAATCTTCAACTAAAAAATGTATTTCTAACAAAGGAGTTCACCTTCCATTCAAGTGGTTGTATTTTCTACCAAAAAGATGACATCTCAACAGATAAGTTGAATTTTCAAAAAAAAAAATTAATTATCAACAAACAGAGTCTTTAATAAAGTATTTCAACTCTCAATAAAGCAGTTGAGTTATTAAACAAAAAATTCAAATGTTAAATGAAAAATAATCAAATTTAACGAAAAAAGACGAACAGCCAACAAAATGTTTATATTTTCCAGCAAAATGTTCTTCATTTGAGAACATAAAAAAAATTTCAAGCAAACTCTTGACTTTTCTAGACAAAAAAAAAGAATTTTCTATAAAACAGTTGAATTTTTAATCCGTAAATATGGCATTTGTTAGTTTTCACTATAAAAAATAGAAAACTTCTAAATACTTGTACTTTCAAGCGTTTTTTTAGTAGACAATAATGGTAAATTTGTAAAATTCAGAACTGCGCAAGAAAAACTGGATAGATCCTAAAATAATAATTTTTTGCCCTTCAAACTGAAACTTGCTTTCAAAACTGACTAATTTTCACGTAACTGAAGTTTGCAACGTTTATAAACGAGAATAAATGTTTGGGTTTTTAATTTTTCTCATAATCTTCAAAGTGCTTTGCTGAGTAAAACTTAGTCGGCTGTTATGGATTATTGGGATGAAAACAAATTTTCCTTTTACCTGGCACCAGGTGCAAATAATACGAAAAAAAAATTTCGGGAATTTTATAGTTTCGTTCATCAACATTGCAAACTTCAGTCAAATTAAAATTCGCCGAATCACTCAAAAAAAGGTTTAACTGTTCCAGCTGAACATACAGCTGGATTTTGCTTTCTGAGAAAATATAGCTCTGTTACCTAAATATGTTGCTGTTTTAGCTAAATTTTTTCATATGCGAAAGATGACAAAATGTAATTAAAACAGCTGGATATTTAGGTATCACAGCTATATTCCTTATTAGACGAAATCCAGCTATACTTTTAGCTAGAACAGCTGTACCTTTTTTTCAGTACACCAAAAATCCTATGCCATATTCTGTCCATATTCATTTACCATTATATGGCAGATCACCGAAGCTAGGTGGGAGCTTAGCTCCCAAAACTATTCCATTTCCTGTTTCATATACCACACAATATCTTATGCCATTATACATAAGAGCACGGGTTATAAAGTTGATGTATTTTTTATTTCCGGGATTTGGTACACCATCATGTTCACCTAAAACCGTACAGTCATTTGGTGTAGGATGGCCGTTTCGTATGCTATATGACACCTCAATGTTCCTTCCCTTATAGTAAATAATGACTGATGGGATGCGCTGTGGCTCATTGTGGGACGAACTTGGCTCTGATGAACCCTCTCCATAAATTTCCGAAGAATTTGATTCTGTACAACAAATTAAGATTATTGTGATTAAAAGAAGATTCCAGTCGATCTTATAATTTTATATTCTTAAAAATTCTAATTTGAAGCACTTAAAATAAAACAATTTCAATTTTAATTTTCCTAATGGTCCACAATTTGAGAAAAATAGCGACTAAGAAACACTAATTTTTAACTAGAAACTAAACTTCAATAATCTTCAGTGGAAAATGTTTGAAAATTTTAAAATTACAAAGATCTTCAGACTGGTTCAGACTTGAGAAATTCTAGATAGGAGTGGTCAAACCTGAAAATATCAATTTTTAAATGTAGGGGCGCTATGCTAGAATAGGTCAATGAAGATTTCAAAACGTTGTATATAATTTATAGTAAATTATTGAGAATAGTAATTTACGCTGTGGGAGGACTTAACTAATAATCGAGGGGTTAACCACTAATGTAATCTAATGTATACTCTGTCATGTAATTCCATGCAACTTGTGTAATCTCTGGTAATATTGTGTAATCTTGTATAATCCCAAGTAGATGTAATCTTTCTAAATTCCCTGTAATCTATGCAATCCCGTATAATCCCTGTAATTTTGAAATTTCCGAAGCAATCTAGTGTGAGCGCATGAAATCTTGTGTAATCTTTTGTAATCTCTTGTTATATTAAAAGAAAACATGTTTTCAACTTTTTTAATCCCTATTAAGTACGAGATTAAACGGTCTTTTGTCACTATATATGCATTTTCTTAAATCCAACGAGAGTAAGGGTGCTTAGAATAAAAATATAATTCAATTTATTACAGTACCTTTACAAACTTTATATACCTTGTATCTGTTTCGCTAAATTATTATTGCATTAATTCGTTTAAAGTAACTTTTAACCATGTTCAAATATTTTCCTCTTATCCTTCTTCACTGCGTAATTATCAAATTAATGAGGTGATTGCTTGAATTTTAGATAAAATTTCTTTTAGATACTGCATACAATTCTTAAAAAGTACTTCATTTCTGAGGAAAAGCATATTTAAACAAAAAAGTATTGAGAACCTTATTCAAAGAACTTTGGTACCTTGACACGACACACTTGCGGTTTCACAGCCTATTATAACGCTTCATTTTTACGAGCAAAATTAAAAAAGTTTATCCACCATTTAAACATTAAAACATTTTCAACATGTTTCAAGAAACTTTCCTCAAGTTTGTAATGCCATTCCTTTCAGAAGATATTTTATTTTTACAAGAAAAAATAAAATTTTCAATTGTGCAACAATCTTTTTTTCCCAAAAATAAATTTAAACTTCATCAATAATAGATTTAATGCTTTCACGATGATTCATTATCGCAAGATTCCTAGTACACAAATAGCGAAGCACACGATTAAAACTCGAAAAACCTCCTTTGAATTCAAAACTTCATTGTTTGTTCGATCGATATCTTGTGTAATCTTAGGTGATCATATGTAATCTTATGTAATACTATGCAATATTGTGTAATCCTATATGTAATCTTGTTTAATCCCATGTGATCTCTTGGAATCTTATGTAATCCTGTAATCTTTTAATCTAGTGAAATCGAAGTGGGCCTTGAAGCCCTAAGGCGCTTCAAACGGCTGTCAATTTCGCTACTGCCAAACTACGGCTAAACGGATGAATTGTTGAACGTAATATTTTAACCACATAACCTAAAGACAATTGTACCGCTTTGTTCAGAAAGATTTTTCAAAAAATTGTCTTCTTGTTGTTGTTTTTTGTAATTGAAAATTGAGTGTATTTTCTCGCTTGAGACTGGCGCGCGGTGTACACTACATGGTAGTATAAGGTAGGCGAGGGGCCGGAGCGGCAAGCGGGGTACTCGCCTGCGTTCCCAAGTTAGTCATTTTACGTTTTTTTAAGTTATATTGCAAGAAATTTGAATGGAAACAATATTATAATAAACAATTTTTCTCTTCAGATTATAATTGTTCATATTATAAACAAATTTAATAAACAAATGCATTGATCAGGCATTTTTCGATAGAAAAATTCGTTTTTTTCTATGTCCATTCTTGTAATTAGGAACTTTATGATAATTTCAGAAAAATTCATAATTTATCAATTGATCTTATGATTTTCTTAAACAAATTTAATAAACAAATGCATTATTCGGGCATATGTCGGCAGAAAAATTCGTTTTTTTTTCAATGCCAGTGCTTTCAGTTGGGAATTTCATGACAATTTCAGCAAGATTCATAATAATTAGTTGATAAATTTTATGATTTTTTTGAACAAATTTAATAAGCAAATTCACTGATCAGGCATTTGTCGACAGAAAAATTCGTTTTTTTATGTCAGTCTGTTTAATTGGGAAGTTTATAATATTTGCAGAAACATTCATATTTAGTTGATAAATTTGATGATTTCTTTAAAGAAATTCAGTAAAGACATGCATTATTTGGTAATTTCTCTATGGAAATACTCGTATTTTTCAATGTCAGTGTTTTTATTAAGATGCACCATAATATTTCAGCTTGCATTTTTCTATTCATTTTTTTTTGTGATACACTCTCGAATTCGTCTAAAATATTTCTGGCGCGTTCTTAGATTGTTTTTTGTTATTTTGAGGATACGGCAAAAAAAATGATGATAAAACTGAAATCATTTACATTTTGCGGTACTATAAAAGAAAACAGGAAGAATCATCGTCAAAGGCAGTTAGTAATTTGAATTCGTCTCTGTTTTAGATGTAATTATTATGCCGTTTATTTTGTTTGTACGCTCCTGAGCGTCGACCCGAAAAAAATGACTTTTTTGGTTCAAAATACGATTCCGGATGAACATGTGGACTGATTTGAATGTTTTTTTTTAAAGCTGATAAAATTTCAAAGAGAATTGGCGAAGTGGATTTTTAAATTAGGCTTTCAATTTTTTTATAAATAAACAAATATGACGAAAAAAGTGGCCATTTTTTCTATTTGACGTTCCCGGTGCTCGTCAATAACAGGAAAATGGTTGAAATCGCCTAAGTCTTATAGAGTAACATTAGTTCAAGATTTTCCAATATTATATAATAAACAAAACAAAATTTTATAAAAAAATTATTTGTTGAAAGAATGTTTTCTACGATTTTCCATAATTTTACGTTTCTTCGAGTTATATTGCAAGAAATTTGGAGAAAAACAATATGATAATGAAGAAATTTCTTCTTCAGATTATTATTGTTGATATTATAAACAAATTTAATAAACAAATGCATTAATCAGGCATTTTTCTATAGAAAAATTCGTTTTTTTCAATGTCAATTTTTTAATTAAGAACTTTATGATAATGTTAGCAACATTCATAATTTTTTCATCAATATTATGATTGTTTTAAACAAATTTAATAAACAAATGCATTATTCTGACCTTTGTCGGCAGAAAAATTCGTTTATTCAGTGCCAGTCCTTTCAGTTGAAAACTTCATCACAATTTCAGCAACATTCATATCTAGTTGATAAATTTTATGATTGTTTAAAAAAATGTAATAAACAAATGCATTAATCAGGCATTTGTCGACAGAATTTTTTTTTTTCGATGTCAACGTTTTAAATTTAGAATTTCATGATAATTTCAGCAAAATTCATAATTTTTTGATCAATTTTATGATTTTTTTTAAACAAATTCAATGAGCAAATGCATTATTGGGGCATCTGTCTACGGAAAAATTCGTTTTTTTTCGATGGCAGTCCTTTTAATTGGAAACTTCATGATAATTTAAGCAACATTCATAAGTAGTTGATACATTCTAAATTGATTTTAAACAAATTTAATAAACAAATGCATTATGCGGGCATCTTTCGACGGAAACATTCTGAGAAACTCAAACGTAAAGGACTGAGATCGAAAAAAAAAAAAAATTCCATCGACAGATGCCCGAATAATACACTTGTTTATTAAATTTTTGTTTGAGAAAATATAAAATTTATCAAACAATTATGACTTTTTCTGAAATTATCATGAAGTTCCGAATTAAAAAGAATGACATCGAAAAAAACGAAATTTTCCGTCCACAGATGCTCGAATGAGCATTTATAAATAATTCATGAATGTTGCTAAATTTATTATGAATTTCTCAATTAAAATGTCTGATATCGAAAAAAAAAAGTATTTTTCCGTCGAGAGGTGCCCCAATAATGCATTAGTTTATTAAATTTGTTTAAAAAATCATAAAATTGATTAAAAAATTATGAATTTTGCTGAAATTATCATGAAGTTCCTGACTAAAAAAGTTGACATCGAAAAAAACGAATTTTTCTGTCGACAAATGCCTGATTAATGCATTTTCTTATTAAATTTGTTTGGAAAATTATAAAATTTATCAACTAATTATGAATGTTGCTGAAATTGTCATGAAGTTCCCAACTGAAGGGACTGGCATTAAAAAAAATGAATTTTTCTGCCGAAAAATGCCTGAATAATGCATTTTTTCATCGAATTATATTAAAAGAATCATAATATTAATCGACAAATTATGAATTTCGCTAAAATTATCATAAAATTCCTAATTAAAAAAATTGACATCGAAAAAACGAAATTTTCTGTCGAAAAATGCCTGATCAATACATTTTTTTATTAAAGTTTATAATATGAACAATTATAATCTTAAGAGAAAATTTTTCTTCTATAATATTGTGTTCATTCAATTTTCTGGCAATATAATTTAAAAAACGTAAAATTCTGGAAGATCGTAGAAAACATTCTTTCAACAAATGATTTGTTTCTAAACAAATTTTTTCGTTTATTATATAATACTGGAACATCGTCAACGAATGTTACACTATGAAAAACTTAGGCGATTTCAACCATTTTTATGTTATTGACGAGCTTCAGGAACGTCAAATAGGAAAAATGGCAATTTTTTCGTCATTTTTGTTTATTTATAAGAAAATTGAAAGCCTAATTTGAAAATCAGGTTCCACAAATCTCTCAGAAATCTTATTAGTTTTTTTTTCCATTTTTTTGTTGTGCAAATCGGTCAATATTTGTGGGCTGTCACGTTATTTTGAACCAAAAAAGAAATTTTCTGGTGAGTAACTTGGGAACACAGGCGAGTCCCCCGCTTGCCGCTCCGGCCCCTCGCCCACCGTATACTAGCGTGTAGTGAACACCGCGCGCCAGTCTCAAACGAGAAAATACACTCAATTTTCAATTACAAAAAACAACAACAAGAAGAACATTTTTGGGAAAAATATCTCTGAAAAAACCGGTACAATTGCCTTTAGGTTATGTGGTTAAAATATTACGTTCAACAATTGATCAGTTTAGCCGCAGTTTGGCAGTAGCGAAATTGACAGCCATTTGAAGCGCTTTAAAGCCTCGGACCAAAAAGATCAATTGTTTAATAAAAATATTACACGATGACGATTTTTTAAGCTAATTTTCCTTGCATTTTGAAAATTTTTAAATATAAATAATTTTTTTAGTAGAATAGGAACCGAGAAACATGGCCTACTCGTAATCTTCTGATTACAAAAATCATGCCGAATGGAAATCTCTAATTATGGTAAAAAAGCAATAATGTTAAATTGCCTGTAGACGCCAGAAATAAAAAAATCTCATACCATTATACCATTAAGCCATTTCCCTTCCAGGGTAGGCGTGACACTATCCGATAAGATATTAAAATATTATAGTATTTAGCTAAAGTTAAAACAAATCTTGGCGGAAAAGAAAGTTTATTGACGCAAGAATTTATCGCACTAGAAAATCTAAGGGCGGCAAAATTTGCATAAATAGAAAATTAAAATCCGGCAAGAAATGCCGGAAAAAATGGGATTAACTTCCGAAAAGCGCACACCTCCGATTAATTTCAAACCCTGTAGTAATTGTTTGACCGAAATTATTTCTGTGACCAGTTACAGAAGGGCCGAACACTAACTGGACTTAAGCCTGTTGCACTTACTAAATTATAATTTTAAAAAAATTTTTCATACCCATATTTTTAATCAGTGCATAAAAATACATCGCTACACGCTTTTTGGAACTTCGTGCCCAGGTGAAACAAAAAAACAGGCGGCAAACCAGTCTCTTGCCGGCGCTGGCAGGCTAGCAACTACGTTAATTAAATTTAGAAAATTAGATATTCCGATTTACAAAGTATTGTAATTAAAAAATGCAAATTTTTAGAACACAAAAGTCAAAAATCCAAAATTGTGAAGCATAAAAATGAAAAATATGAAATTTGCCAATAATCTAAAATAAGAGTGTCTTTGAGTCTAAAGATTTTGCTTTGTAAGGTTCCATAATCGAGTACAGTGCACTCCCGGTAGCTGCCCGCTATTCACCAGGGTTGTCAGATGGAGCTTTGACTATGTCCGTGAAGTTAGCACAACAACAATTAAATATCCAACTTTTGTTTAATGAAATCGTTTGGATGTCGTTAGGATGCGTTTGGAAGTCATTTTTTTCGTTTGGACGGCAAAACTCAAAAAGATATTGAGTTTTAAAAATTGGAGTGCTAACTTCACGCTGCGGAACAAATTTTTATTTTTTTCAAAATTTTTATTTTTTTTATATTTTTTCCCAATTGTTTGGATGCCGTTAGGATGCGTTTGGAAGCTCACTTTTGACGTTTGGACGATGAAATTGTGTGAGTTATCGAATAAAAAAGTCATTAGCACCATACTCGCAAGCGGGGCCTTCTCAAGTGGTAGTGACCTTCTTTGGTCTGCCGTGTCCTTAAATATAATATGATGCGTCACCGCGAAAACTGTGATACCGAAACTTTCCAAAAATTTTGAAATTTTTAGATTATCTAAATTTCCGTATATTTTGAAAATGTTTAAAATTTCTAAGATGTTGAAAATTTCTAAAATGTTTAAAATTTCTGAAATTATCAAAATTTCTGAATTTTACAAAATGTTCAATTTTCTAAAATTTCCCAAATTTTCTAAAATTTTCTAATATTTGTAAAATTTTCTGAAATTTGTGAAATAATCAAAATTTGTAAAATATTCAAAATTTTCAAACTTACCAAAATTTCTAATATTGCTGAATTTTATGAAATGTTAAAAATTTCTAAAATCATTTAAAATTCTGAAATTAATGTTCGAAAATTTAAAATTTCTAACCTTATTTAAATTTCTAAAATTATAAAAATTTCTAGAATGTTCCAAATTTTGTAAATTATCAAAATTTCTAAAATTTCTGAAATGTTCCAAATTTACAACATTGTCAACATTTCCAAAATTATAGAATCGTCTCAAGGTTTCAAAATTTTCAAAATTTCGAAATTCACCAAAATTTCTTAAATTTCTAAATTTCCAAACTGTCTAAAATATCTAAAATTTTCAAAAATTATTAAAATTGGTAAAATGATCAAAATTTTGAAACTGTTGAAAATTTCTAAAATTATCAAAACTTCTCAAATTTTCAAAACTTATATGAAGGAATTTCAGAATCGTTATTTATATTTCTGTATGAATTTAAACCATTATAAATTTTAAAATTTGTTAGTAATTTTGAACATTTGATAAATTTTTATAATTTCATAAATTGTGAACATTTTAGAAATTATGATAATTTTAGAAATTTTATAAAATTTGAGAAGTTTTATAATTTTAGAAATTTTCAACCGTTACGAAATTTTGATAATTTTACCAATTTCGATAATTTTTGAAAATTTTAGATATTTCAGACGTTTTAGAGTATACCATTAAGCCATTTCCCTTTCGGGGTAGGCGTGACACTACCCGATTCGGGTAGTGTTTCTAGGTTGATAACTTGTAGTAAATAACTACAAGTGTGGGCTCACCACACCCACGATGTGCCAACAGCACTCAGTTTTCTCGAATGGTCACCCATCCAAGTGCTAACCGCGCCCAACGCTGCTTAACTTCAGTGATCTGACGAGAACTGGTTTTTTCAGCGTGGTATGGCTGTTGGCCATAGATATTTTAGAAATTTTGAAAAGTTTATAAATTTTGCAAATTTGAGACGATTCTATCATTTTAGAAATGTTGACAATATTGTAGATTTGGAAAATTTTAGAAATTTTAGAAATTTTGATAATATAAAAAATTTGGAACATTCCACAAATTTTAAAAAATTTCACAAATTTTAGAAATTTTTGAAAAATTGAACATTTTGTAAAATTCAGAAATTTTGAAAATTTTGATAATTTCAGAAATTTCAAACATTTTAGAAATTTTGAACATCTTAGAAATTTTGAAAATTTTGAAAATATACGGAAATTTAGATAATCTGAAAATTTTTGGAAAGTTTCGGTACCACAGTTTTCGCGGTGACGCATCATATTATATTTAAGGACACGGCTCACCAAAGAAGGTCACTACCACTTGAGAAGGCCCCGCTTGCGAGTATGGTGCTAATGACTTTTTTATTCGATAACTCACATAATTTCATCGTCCAAACGTCAAAAGTGAGCTTCCAAACGCATCCTAACAACATCCAAACGATTAGTGAAAAAAATTTTGAAAAAAATAAAAATTTGTTCCGCAGCGTGAAGTTAGCACTCCAATTTTGAAAACTCAATATCTTTTTGAGTTTTGCCGTCCAAACCAAAAAAAAATTGGCTTCCAAACGCATCCTAACGACATCTAAACGATTCCATTAAACAAAAGTTGGATATTTAATTGTTGGTGTGCTAACTTCGCGGACATGCTTGACTACGTCTCCCGTACTCTGATCGGCCCTGTTATCCAAACTAGTGATGCATTCGAGACGATTACGAGAAAATTCGAGATTTTCTTGAAATATGTTTAGGTGAACTCAAAACTTCATGGAGATCGAGAATCTCGAATAAAAAATTTCGAGATCTCGAGTCGAGAATCTCGAAACTTTTTATTCGAGATTCTTGATCTCCAAGAAGTTTTGAGTTCACCTGAACATGTTTCAAGAAAATCTCGAATTTTCTCGAAATCGTCCCGAATGCATCACTAATCCAAACAGCATTTCAAATTTATTTAAAAAAGAAATCAATCTTTCTTGGTGATTAAAATTTAACGAATAAAATTAATTTCTTGTTGAGATAAATTTGAAATACAAGCCAAATAGCGGGCCCAGTCAGAGTGCAGGACTTTAAGTGTGCACATTCTGGGCTCCCCATCTGGCAGCACTGATGTGGCGTAGACTGAACTCGGGGTAATCCCAATGAATTTTAGCTTAACATTTTTAATTTTTAAAATATGTGATATTTCTTATACTAGAATTAATAAGTATATTATATCAGGCATACTTACCACAAAAATTAAAGTAAAATACGATTGCGAGGAGTAGATTCCTGACGAGAAACTTCATTTTTTCAAGAATAATTTCATAAGCAAAGACTGAGAAACCTTCGAAATATTCACTGCTATATATTCTAAAAGCTGTTCGTTTACTCTGCCTAGTGATAAGCCGCAAAACCTTCAGAACGATCAAAATTGAGAATGTGTTTATACTACGTCGTATCGGAGGAACAAAATTTTTCCCGGATGTCGTTCATGTTCGAACTCAAGTAGTTTTATTGGGCTTTGCCAAATTTTCATATATGGACAGAATCTACCAAATTTGCCTCGCTTTTTAAAGAGGATTGGTGGACAAATATTTTCTTTTATTGGTCTTTGCGAAATTCTTAAAGTCGGTCATCATTTACTTAACTTTTTTCGATTTTGCAACAGCATATTTAAAGAAAAATTGACTTTTCTTGTACTCTGCGGAAGGAGTGAAGATGGGCACAATTTACTAATGTTTTCTCGCTTTTTCAAGAGAATTGGTGGATAATTATTTTCTTTTATTAGCGACTTAGCAAAAATTTTGAAGACTTTCGGGTAAAAATATTCGGTCTTGATTTTTGCTAGGGTAAAGACTAATCCAAGACAATTTCAAGGTATTCTGAATGTTTAGATCATAAGACAAAAAGACCATTTTTGATGTCTCAAGACAAATATTTTCCACTCGAAGAAATAAATTCATGCCTTTAGGCGAGATTACTTGGCTTGTAAAGAACCTGAGACATAGTTCCATAACTAGAAGACGAACGAATATGCCTGGAGATAATATTTGTATGATTAGGAGACAAGAAATAATGTCTTGGTGTAAGCCTCCGCGTGTCATCGCTTATCCGCTTCAAATTTTACAGAATTTTTATATAATTTACCTTCATGGTATTTATTTTTTGTGTATAGAAATTTTTTTACCTGCAATAATTATTTTAAATGATTTTTTTTCTGAGAAAATATCTTCTCCTTTCGCTCCGCTAGGAATCGAACCACAGAACTACTGATTTCCGGTCAGGTGCTTGCCCATTAAGCTACTAGAGAAATCGAGAGAAGAAACTTTTTTCAGAAATACAGGCATTATTTTGCTAGATGGTACAAATCAAATTTTTTAAGGAATCTATATTATCATTAGAGAATAACAGACAAATTTAACGTCTTTTCAGACTACATGGAGCTATCAAAGAAAAATTATCAGTGAATTATCAGTAGTTCTGTGGTTCGATTCTCAGCGGAGCGAAAGAAGAAGATATTTTTTCAGAAAAAAATTATTTAAAATAAATTTTCATTCATAGCTCCATCTAGTCTGAAAAGACGTTAAATATTTTCGGGTGCAGTTCCGAATAGCTGAATTTTCCGATTTTATTGAAGCTTCGTATACTTATGTATTTTGACGCGCTGATTACGAATATGATAGTGAAAATTGGCGATTAAGCGATTTTCATGGTGAAAAACACCATAAAAATCATATTTTTTGCGACTATCTCAGTAAATATGCAGAATTTCGAAAAACATTTTAAACAAAACGTTTAGCTAATCTAAAAATACATCTTTTTTGTAGAATACACTTTTTGCCTAAAACCATCATTTTTTGAGAAAAAGAGGATTGCGTTGTAAAAACAAGGAAAAGACGAAGAAAGTTACGGAAATGCGTTCGGTCACGTTTTTTTCTCATTTTGTTAAAACTTCTTATATTTATGTAATTTGACGCGCTGATTACGAATATGATAATGAAAATTGTCGACAAAGCGATTTTCACGATGAAACTATGAAGAGATAAATTTTCAGCCAAAAAGACGGATTTTCAAACAAACATTTGAATTTTTAACCAAAAGATTAATTTTTAACGAAAATTTAAGACGAATTTTCAACAACATAGTTGAACCTTTAACCAAATAGTACAATTTTCAAGTCAGGAAGGTGAATTTTTCAGAAGACAGGATAATTTTCATCAAAAAAGCTCATTTTTAACCAAAAAAGATTACTTGTCTACCATGACGCTCGTAAGTTTGAGCGCGCTTACTGTTGGTTCTCGCGCTTCGCATTTGGTAATACATTTATCTTGCGTTCGATAATGTATTTACTTCGCGCTACGCGCTCGGTCATTGTATTTCCCCCACATTTGTGCACAGACCTCTTTAAATTAAAGGTCAAAGCATTGACAACTGTAATTTTACGATTGTGAATTCTCTTTTGTTAAAGCTCCTTCGGCTTTAAAGAATACATTCTCATCAAATATCTCGTGCTTCGCACACGATTTTATCCACAATGCTAATATTTCTACATTATTCAACACTATTATATCAAATGTATATTTCAAATGTATTTCTGTACCCCAGTTTGGGATTGCTTATTTATATCTTTCAAAATAAAATATAAATTTTATTTATTATTAATCCTTTAATATTTGTTCCTAATTTTACATTGAATTTCATTCTCAACTACTCTGATAAAATATATCACTTCAATAAATTTATGTTATTACAATTCATAATATGCGTTGGTATTAAAACTTACTTATTATCATTGTCTTGTTGTTACAATTAAAAAAGTGCGCATTCTATAAACAAATTTTTATTAAACATTTTATTTCAACTTGTGTCGTTTTTTCATAAGCTTAATTAGTTCATTTTTAATGTTATTTTTCACGATTCAAACCAAAAATACGCATCCTAGCGTAAAGTGATTCTAAGAAAATTTGTAAATGTAATTTAGGCGATAAATTTTGTATAATAAAAAATTATTGTAACTTGCGTCGTTTTTCCGAAAAGTTCATTTTTTTATTCCCAATGTATCCTTATAACAAATTTTTAGATCTTTTTTGTTTGTACAACTTTTGACTATTCATTTTTTTTCGTCTTTCGTGTCGTTTTATTCAACAATTTAATTTCTTTATTTTCAGTCTTCTTTTTTACGATTAAAACAACAACTGCGCATTCCATCAAAAAATGATCAATGACAAATTTATAGATCTCTTTTTGGTATACAACTTTTGTTCATGATTTTTTGTCGTACCTTGCGTCGTTTTTATGAAAATTCAATTTATTTTATTTTTAATGTTATTTTTCACGATTAAAACAAAAACTACGCATCCTATCAAACAATTATAACTGATAAATTCATATCTCTTTTTTGGGATGACAACTTTTTTCTTAGCTTGTGTCATTAGTCTAGATATTCAATTTTTCTTAAATTTTGTTTTTTACGAATAAAATAAAAACGACGCGTCCTATAAAAAAGTGTTCAATAACAAATTTGTAGATCTTTTTTCAGTGCATAATTTTTATCGATTGGTCTTCATTCGTATCTTGCATATTTTGAACGCAAAATGGAATTTTTTATTTTTTATTATTTTTCGTGCGGGCTTCCAAAAAGCAACATTTTTATTTTCCTAACTTTTTTCATATCGTGCGTTATTTGGCTTATAATTTTCATTTTCGTTTTTTTTTAATTTTGTAAGTAATATAAATGTGGTAATTTTTCTTTTATCAAAAAAAAGTCATTCTGAGAAATCGTTCGTCTTTTCGAGTTCTACGAATCTTCGTACGGAGAAATTTTGAATCTTGAAAAAAAGTAGTCTAAAAAATATTGAATTCGATTCGATTTTCGAGCTTAATTTGATACATAGGCATTTTGTTTGAAGTTATCGTGCTAACAGACTAAAAATCTACAGACACATCGAAACATTGATACTCATACACACAGAGAGATACACTTTTGCGAAAACCTGTTTTTCGGGTTCAGAAGGTCTCAAAACGTGGACATTTGACAAAAATGGGGGGAGCCAAATTTCACACAAATCTATTCCTGCTCTGATGAAAATGTAAAAAGTTGAATTTTTGACCAGAAAAAAAATGATTTTATCAAATAGTTAAAATAAAAATACTTAAATTCAACCAGAAAATTACATTTTTAACAGTGTTGAAAATGTTTTTGAAATAATATACTTTGAATACACGCATGTATCTGAATTTTAGCATACGTTGTGATTTAATTAAAAATAATTAACAAAGCATAGTAAATGCAAGACTACTTCACTGGAAAAAGGTGGCTTGTACCAAGTGAATTTTACTTGGCTGAAGTAACTAAAAGTCCTGATTATTTACAAAACATTGAGTTGAAAAAATTATTTACTTCTGCCAACGAAATTCTAATAAGATAAAGTTCACATTGTTTGATTCAATAATACGACCTATTTGTCAGAGGGAAATATTTCTTTGAATCAAAGAAATATTAGTTGGAGACAAAAATATACATTTCACAGCAAATAAATGACTCATTGTTCCAAATGAATGTGCCATGAATGGGAATGAATTTTTCTTCGAACTGAGGAAATACGAATTGACGGAATGAAATGTATTTTAAAGTCAAGCAAATGCTTTATAGTCTCGAAAAACTATTTCCCCACATTAAATTCTTGAATATTTGAAGCAAAAAATATCCCACAGGGTCGAACAAATATTTCTTTGGCCTAAACCATGCACGAGTGCAATACAGTTGTTCATACTTTAATTGTAATATATATTTTCCAACATGAACATCTGGATTCTTCCAGCCATAACTATAATTAACATTGTTACTATTATACATACTTATTTCAAGCAATTTCCATCAGTCAAAATCTTGACGAACCTAAAACAGAAAAAATCGATTAAAAAAAAGCCACCTTCAGCAGGAATCTAGCTTTGGTCCGTTGAGTGTAAAGTACACAGCTGTATTCAACCCTTTTTGTTCAAACTATTTTTCAAAAAATGTCATTGATTATTAACAAGAAATTTATATGAAATAATTCTTAGCATCTCTGAGCAAAAATAAAACTTACTTGCCTCATTCAAGTTTTTCTTAGCATGGACCGTTTGACAAGGCCTATATTCTTTGACATGGCTGACAAGGTCAAGCAGAATTTGAATTTAAAAAAAAATCACTCTGCAATCACCTGAAGGGGATTCTACTGGACTTTTTCACCTTTATTTTATTATCATGCACTGAGCTTGATATGTGACTTAATCAATTATTTATACGTTTTAGCAAAATAGGCAGTGAGTTAAATATTTTTGAAATACTGCTTAAAATTGGGTCAGCACATTCTTCAATAACTTGAGAATTATCGCTTGTAGAGGAGCGGACTAGTGACATTTTTCATATTCGAATTGTGAAAAGTGAGTCACTAAATATTAGTAGAAAATTACCAATTCAAGAGGTCTAGAGATTTTATGATTCAATAGCAAAAAACCTAAACGAAAACTATTTAGAATTGTATATAATAAGCTTTAAACAGTTATAAAGATGAAAAACGTGAAAAATAGGAAAGTTTAATAAAACGAAAAGATGGTGTAACATTCTTATAACTCTGTTGAAACAGTAAGGAGGTCATATTGTGAAATTGTGAACGAAAAGTAGCCTGTTTCCATTTTAAAAACATTGCCTTCAGCTTGTTTGAACAAAGCTAAGAAAGATACAAATTTCTTCAATCTTAAAATGACGAGGGATCAATGGACTCCAAATTAATTATGCACATTCAGGGTCTTCATAAGCTAATTTTCAACAAAGTTCTGTTTTCAATTTTCAAAATTTGTTTCGATTGTACATTTTTCTAATTTTCCATAGAGATTGGAAATTATTCAGCAAACTTTGTCAAAATGATTTGCCTTGAACAATGATGAACTTGAGTATTTAAAGAAGTTTCTTTTCATTTTATAGAATTTTCTTACAAAAAAGATACTTTATTGTCTCTCTGAATCAAAATTATTAAAACTTCACTAATTCCTAGTGAAATTTACTTAAATCGCAATTGATCAAAGAGCTATACATAAATTGTGCATAGTCAGGGTCCACTTTTCTAGTTTTTGATAGAAAATTGCAATTATTCAAGGAAGCACGAATTTATAAAAAATACATATATTGCTTAAAAGGCTTTGAATGGATAATGGCTCGTCGTGCGAGAAAATGTCACACGAATAAAAAGTTTTAGCTTGTGTCAAAGATTAATAAATTTTTTTTTAATAAATCAATTATGGTAATTGAAGCTTTTCATTTATAACCATTTTTATGAATAATGAAGAGCGTTTATGAAAAATAAACAATGCTAATAATGGAAGGTATAGGTTTCGCAAGGTTTTGAGAGAACATTGTGACACTTGTAGGACTGAAAGATTTTTTATTAACATATGAAACGTCTAGAAGATTTTTTCTAAAAAATAGCAATTTTATGACAACAATTTATGGAGAGAAGTTTTTATTCGTTGGGAAAATCAGTTTTTTGCTTTAAAGATATCTAACCTGAATATAGTCAATATACAAGTTTTTCTGACATGAGTAATAGATTCTGACGTACAACTGTGTATTGTGCAAATATGGCAATTTCGTTTCAAACATCATTCAAATAAATATTTTTTTAAGGCCATGTGACGAGTGGGTCACGTAACCGGATTCCTACCTTACCGGTACTTTTTTTATTTGTCAACTTATTTTCATACGAAGCGCCACATCGAGTTGAAAATTTAGGATACTAAATAAGAAGCACTAAGAAACGCGGATCTGGTCCTAAATTTTTATAATTATGAAAAAGCAACAACAAAATTTTGTTATAAACAAAAATTTTTTATACTAATAAGAATTCAGGACCATAGCCGCGTTTCTTAGTGCTTCTTATTTATTATCCCAAATTTTCAATTTGATGTGGCTATTCGTGTGAAAATATGTTGACAAAAAAAAAGTGCCGGTAAGTTAGGAATCTGATCACGTGACCCACGCATCACATGGCCTTAAGGACTATTCAGATTTAGACGAATGCAGACGTTTTGAAGCAAGAAAATAATTTTCTCGAATGTACGAAATATTCATTTTCATTCATACCATTAAACCATTTCCCTTTCAGGGTAGGCGTGACACTACCCGATTCGGGTAGTGTTTCTAGGTTTTTCTTGTAGTTATAAATAACTACAAGTGTGGGCTCACCACACCCACGATGTGCCAACAGCACTCATGTCAGTATTCTTGAATGGTCACCCATCCAAGTACTAACCGCGTCCAACGCTGCTTAACTTCAGTGATCTGACGAGAACTGGGTTTTTCAGCGTGGTATGGCCGTTGGCAATTTTAATCAAGAAAATACAACCCAAAAATTAATTTCTTTAGATCAATTTTAGATCGCCAACGGCCAAGCCACGCTGAAAAAACCAGTTCTCGTCAGATCACTGAAGTTAAGCAGCGTTGGGCGCGGTTAGTACTTGGATGGGTGACCATTCGAGAATACTGTGTGTTGTTGGCATATTATGGGTGTGGTGAGCCCAAACTTGTAGTTATTTATAACTACAAGAAAACTATCCACCTAGAAACACTACCCGAATCGGGTAGTGTCACGCCTACCCTGAAAGGGAAATGGCTTAATGGTATACAATAAGAGATAAAAGTCTGGTTCAAATAAAAATTACTAGTGTGAAAGAAAATTTTTTTGATGCTGAGAAATAGGATTCAAGTAAATGCATTTACTTGGTTCCAAACATTTTTTAGTCTGTATATTAATATATTAATAATATTAATAATATGGCCAACGGCCATACCACGCTGAAAAACCCAGTTCTCGTCAGATCACTGAAGTTAAGCAGCGTTGGACGCGGTTAGTACTTGGATGGGTGACCATTCAAGAATACTGACATGAGTGCTGTTGGCACATCGTGGGTGTGGTGAGCCCACACTTGTAGTTATTTATAACTACAAGAAAAACCTAGAAACACTACCCGAATCGGGTAGTGTCACGCCTACCCTGAAAGGGAAATGGTTTAATGGTGTATAATATTAGTAACATAATAACCTAGTTAAATTTTCAACAAAAATTTGAATCTTCTACCCCAAAAGACAAATTTCTACCAAATCATATGAAATATAGTTATCACATGAAGAAATTAATTTTTAACAACATAAAAAAAGAATTTTTACAAAATAGTTAAATTCTCAACCAAAGAGGTGAATCTTACAAATGAAATGCTTTTTTAGCAGAGTAGTTCAACTTTCAACCAAGTAGTTGGATTTTTAACAAACAAAAAAAATTATTTTAGAATTAAATAGTTAATTTTTCAAACGAAAAGATAAATTTTGAACCAAATAGAATAATTTGTTTCCGAAAATGTCCAATTTTCGACAAAATACATGAATTTTCTATCAAACTGTTGAACTTTCAAGCGAAAAAGTGGAATTTTCGACGGAACAGTTGAACTTTAGAACCAAAAAATTTGAATTTTTGAAAAATAAGGTTTTTTACAGCCCAATAGTTGGATTTTCAACTAAAACTATGAATCTTTAACAACAAAAAAATGAATTTTTCACAAAGTAGTTTAACTTTTAACCAAGTAGTTGAATTTCATTTGACCAAAAAATATTAATCCTCAAAGAAAGCGGTAATATTTGATATTTAACCAATAATGATTTTAACTTATATAGGAAGCAGTTGAATTCAAACAAAAATACTAAGTTTCAAAAAAATAGTTAAGTCCTTAACCAGAAGAAATCAATTTTTAAACAAAAAATTGCATTTTTGAACAAAACTGATGAATTTTCTACCCAAAAAGGCGAATTTCCAACAAAATACATAATTTTGAACCAAATAGTTGAATTTTCAACTAGTAAAGATAAGTTTTTAATTTGAATTATCAATTAAAAAAAGGTAATAGTTACATTTTCAGTTTAAAAAGTTATTTCTTAAACAGAAAAAACAAATTTTCAACTAATTATATAAATTTTTAACCAATGAGATGAATTTTTGACAAAAATGATGAATCTGCAGAAAAAAAGGATTTCTAACAAAGTTTTTCAACTTTGAACAAATTAGTTGAATTTTCAACGAAAAGAAATTTATTTTCAACTAAAATTAGGAATATTCGAGAACAACTAAATACATTGTTAACAGAAAAATTCAAAATTCAACTAAATACTTGATTTTTCAACCAGAAAGAGGAATTTTCAAACGAAAATACTACTTCTCTACCAAAGAAGAAGAATTTTCAACAAACTACGTGAATCTTCAACCACTCAGTTGAATTTTCAAACAGAAAAGATCATTTTTTAAATCAAAATAACAACTTTTAAACCAATTAAAATGTTCAACACAAGACATAAATTTCTGACTAAAGTAACGAACCTTGAACAAAAATTGATTTCTCTGGAAGTAATTCAACTTTTAACCACAAAATATTAATTCACAACTACAAATGTAAAAGTTGACATTTCAACCAAAGCAGATTGTATTTTCAATCAAACAGTTGCATTTTTAACGAAAAAGATGACATTCCTACCAAAATAGTAAAATGTTCACCAAAAATTATGAATTTTAAAACAAAATACTAGAATTTTCAACCAAAAATGATATAATTAAATTTTCAGCAAAAAAATTAATTCAGGAAGAAAAGACACGATTTTTCAACAGACTAGTGCAAGTTTCAACGAAAGAAATCAATTTTTAACAAAAAATACACATTTAATAAAAGAGTTCAACATTCAACCAAGTGATTGAATTTTCAACCAAAAATATGAATTTTCAACCAAGAAGATTAATTTTCTACCAAAAAAGACGAATTTACAATAAAACATGTACAAGAATATTTTTTACCAAATAGTTGAATTTTCAACTAAAAGGGGCGAATTTTCTACCCAATAATTAAATTTTCAACCAAATAATAGAATTTTTAACCGAACGAGGTGAATTCCGTACCAAAAATATAATAGTTAGAATTTTCAATTAAAAAAAAAGAACTTTCATCCAAAAATATTTGGGTTTTCTTATAGGTTTCTATTAATTTAGTTCGCATTGAAGCTAAAAAACGAGAAAATGAAAAAAGGGGGAAAGGGAGAAGTTTCTTGAAAACAGGGGAAAATATGAATTCTTCAAAAACGGGGAATGGGGAAAAGATTGTGAAGTCTAAAATATGAAAGTGGTCTTCAAAATTATTAAGTTATGACTGTACTGTACATTTGCACGGCATTCTATCGCAAAATTCGCAAACGTTTTTAAAATTCATCACCAGGAAACATTCTAAACGTAATCCTAGTCCGTTAAGTTTCTTCCACTGACCTTCCCCCCCCCCCCACAGAAACGATTGTCTGACAACTGAAAAGAACTATCAACAAAATACAATTGGAAACAGTTCAACGGGATCACTGTGAATGTCCTGCAATTGTTATAAACAAACTAAGCGTAGAATTCAAAAAACCAAAAACACCTTTGGATTCGTCTCCAAAATATCTAGGCACGCCTTTTTTGTTTGCTTTTTAAACAAATTTCAAACAATTAAAATATTTGTTGATAATTTCAAACTTTGCAAATCATGATAAACAAACTAAGCGTCTAATCCAAAAACCTAAAACACCTTTAGATTCTTTTTGGAAATATCTGTGTGAGCTGTTTTTCTTTGTTGTTAACAATTTTTCTACGTCCTACGACATAAGCGTCCATTTGCGTTGTCCCAGATATGTATTCAAAACTTTTTAAATTAATTATAAACAAACTAAGCGTCCGAACGAAAAATCAAAAAAGGCACGCCTAGCCATTTCGGAGACGAATCCAAAAGTATTTTTGGTTCTTTGAGTGGATGCTTAGTTTATGCTTAGATGTTTATGATTAGTTAGAAAAGTTTTAAATCCATATCTGTGATCACGCCAATGTATACTTATGTCGCATGATATAGAAAAAATTGTTAACAACATAAAAAACAGCATACTTAGATATTTTCAGAACAGATCGAACGTTGCTTTCGTTTTTTTTTTGATTAAATTATAATTTTTCTCGAAATACTCGGTCCTCGGATTTTCGTTTACTCATTATTTGTATCTGATGTCAGGCAACAGCAAGGAAAGATTCATCCCGTATCCTTATCGGAAAACTGCGTTTTAGCCATAAATGTACGAAAAAGTGCATTGGTGGATGAAACATAAGCACTCTAATGTCTGACCATCAAAAGTACCCTAAATTCTCTGTAGTTTTGAGGAGCAACATTTTTGAAACACGAAAAAAAGGCACAATGAAAATTTTCATTATTTAAAATGAGATGCAACATATCTCACACCAATGGTTTTCTGTGAGTCTTCCAGTGAGAATATTCATATGAATATTTTTCTGGTGTTGCCTCACACCAAATACAAGTGCTAAGTGAGCGAAAATTTGAGAACTGGACATTTAGAAGCTAGAATTTTTCCGAATGTATTCATATACATTTCAGAGTGCGTGAGACGATCAAACACAGTCTTTCGATAAAGATATTCAGATGTAACTTTTTCTTGTGCTCTGGGACATTAAGTACAAATAACTAAAGGAAGAAAATGTGAAAACCACACGTTTAGAGGAGAGACGTATTTTATTCCGAATTTTTCCGTGCAGATTTCAGAGTGCGTGGGTGGATTGAATGCTGTTTCATGATAGGGTAAGTGTCCCAATTACTACATTGTCATGTTTTAATCTAACTTTAATTCAATTTTTCCCCTTTTTTATATTGAAATAATATGGTTCTTCTGTTTTAGCCTTAAAAATAATTTATTTTGTGCATTAACAAAAATTGGCAAGTACGAGAACCTAACATAACGTATTAAAAATGTAAAAAATTGAAAGAAACATATTGTTCTTGACCGTGCACGGAGTAGAGGTGGTGCGAATTGGCCACCAGCATTGCCTGTAACTAATACCGTCACGTTCTCTCTTTCTTTGTCATCCACAATTTTAGTTACATTTGTTGTGCCTTTTTTCCAAATATAATTCATTCTCCTTAAATTCCGAATATGCTTTTGATTCAGCAAACCACGATCGTATGCCATTCTTAGTAACTTTTGCACGTCTCGAATTAACATTTTCTGTCAGTCTTGTGGAAATATTATAGTGTCGTTTTAGAAATCCCTCAACCTAAAGACCAACGGGTAAATGATCTTAAAATGGATTTTGCGTCTCTAAATCTATTATAAGTAATTGAACACTTTGTAGTAACTGTTGTTTTGTTTTAGGAAATCCTCGGTTAGCACAAATGAAAATCGCCTTCACAAGAATCTCTTCTTCTTTAGATAAAATTGTATTCGGTCCAGGGTTATTATCTGCATATTCTCCTTTACAACGGGCTCTTATTGTTGATTCTGGTATCGAATATTTTCTTGATATAGCTGAAAAACTTTCTGCTTACATAACCCCTTTCACGGCAAGCAGAAAATTTTCTTTTCCGTAAGAACACATTTTTGAAGATTTACTTTTAGTTTTTGGCTTCGTATTTGGTTCCTTCTTTTTCACTTTTTTCGCTGTTGTCATCGTTTAACAATAAATTAAATTAAAATAATTAATCTATAATTTCAAAGCGTCTGGCGTGTGTTTAATCAAAAACTTAAAGCGAAGGTTAGGTTTACATGTTGACAGCACCGCAGTATTAGGTACATGTGGCTTGAATTTCGGACCGCAGCAATGAGCGCCCCCGTAATAAATGTGTACTCATTGCTGCGGGCTTGATTTTTTTATTGATAAACTAATTTACATTTTTTTAATGTTGATTCTATTCAAACAAGTGTTCTGCTTCGAAAAAATAATTTTTCCACTGCGTACAAGGTTATACAATAAATCTAAAGTTGATTAAAGAACAGTATTCGAGCCGGTAACTGAAATGGAATAAAAATGGTGGATTTTTCATTGCCTATGAATGTTTTTTTGAAAATATTTATTAAGAATATATAACTAATGTAGCAATATTTTGGCTTTTAAATTCTTATTAATTAAAAGGAATTTTTTGGTTCCAAAAAATTTTTTGTACTTAGCTTATTTTGATTAGGCGAAATAAACGCAGTAATAGCTACACCCGCAGTAATTGGGACATTTACCCTATGCTATCTTTTTTCATTTTCTCATCGCGTACAATTCATGTTCCTGGATTTTTATTTTCTAATAGTAAAAACATAAGGTATTTAGAAATCTACAACAACCATCTTTTTAATATTAAAAGTTCTATTTTCTCCAGGAATCCATTAAAGTCCTTTGAAACACCTGGGAACCTTTGGAAATCGTAAAAATCCAATGTCCGTGAAGTTAGCACACCAACAATTAAATGTCCAACTTTTGTTTAATGGAATTGTTTGGATGTCGTCAGGATGCGTTTGGAAGCCAATTTTTTCATTTGGACGGCAAAACTCAAAAAGATATTGAGTTTTCAAAATTGGACTGCTAACTTCACGCTGCGGAACAAATTTTAATTTTTTTCAAAAAATTGTTTACCCGTCGTTTGGATGTTGTTAGGATGCGTTTGGAAGCTCTTTTTTGACGTTTGGACGATGAAATTGTGTGAGTTATCGAATAAAAAAGTCATTAGCACCATACTCGCGAGCAGCTCCTTCTCAAGTGGTAGTGACCTTCTTTGGTCAGCCGTGTCCTTAAATATAATATGATGTACCACCGCAAAAACTGTGGTACCGAAACATTTTAGAAATTTTGATAATTTACAAAATTTGGAACATTCTAGAAATTTTGATAATTTTAGAAATTTAAATAGCGTTAGAAATTTAAAAATTGTGAAAAATTATTTCAGAAATTTGAATGATTTAAAATTTTTTAACATTTATTAAAATGCAGAAATATTAGAAAGTTGGGTAAGTTTGAAAATTTTGGATAATTTACAAATTTTAGAAAATTTCACAAATTCACAGTTTTCGCGGTGACACATCATTGACCAAAGAAGGTCACTACAACATGAGAAGGCGCCCGCGCCGCTTGCAGTATGGTGCCGTGTCCTTGAATATAATATGATGTGTTACCGCGAAAACTGTCGTACCAAAAATTTCCAAAAATTTTCAAAATTTTTGGATTATGTAAATTTCCGTAAATTATCAAAATTTTCAAAATTTCTAAAATGTTTAAAATTTCTGAAATTATAAACATTATCTGAATTTTACAAAATGTTCAATTTTCTCAAATTTCCCAATTTTTCTAGATTTGTGAAATTTTCTAAAATTTCTAAAATATTCAAAATTTGAAAACTTACCAAACTTTCTAATATTTCTGCATTTTATCAAATGTTAAAAATTTCTAAAATCATTCCAATTTCTGAAATTAATGTTCAAAATTTTTAAATTTCTAACGTTATTTAAATTTCTAGAATTATCAAAATTTCTAGAATGTTCCAAATTTTTTGAATTATAAAAATTTCTAAAATTTTCCAAATTTACAATATTGTCAAAATTTCTAAAATCATACAATCATCTCAAAGTTTCAAAATTTCAAAATTTTTGAAAATTTGAGACGATTCTATAATTTTAGAAATGTTGACAATATTGTAAATTTGGAACATTCCAAAAATTTTGATAATGTTAGAAATTAAAAAATTTTGAACATTAATTTCATAAATTTGAATGAATTTAAAAATATTTACCTTTTCATAAAATTCAGAAATATTAGAAATGTTGATAAGTTTTAAAATTTTGCAAATTTTGAATATTGTACAACTTTTAGAAAATTTTACAAATTTTGGAAAATTTCGCACATTTTAGAAAATTTTACAAATTTTAGAAAATTTGGTAAATTGGAGAAAATTGAACATTTTGTAAAATTCAGAAATTTAGATAATTTTTCTAATTTCAGAAATTTTGAACATTTTAGAAATTTTGAACATCTTAGAAATTTTGAAATTTTTCAAAATACACTGTAATTTAGACAATCCAAAAATTTTCAAAATTTTTGGAAAGTTTCGGTACCACAGTTTTCGCGGTGACACATCATATTATATTTAAGGACACGGCTGACCCAAGAAGGTCACTACCACTGGAGAAGGCGCCAAAAGTAGTTGGATATTTAATTGTTGGTGTGCTAACTTCACGGACCATCCATTAAAAAATGAAGTTTTTGAAAATCCATAATATCAAATTTGTTAATATCAAAAGTTCTGAGAAATGTTCGAAACGAGTTAAATAATTTAGGAAATGATTAATTCTAGTTAGTAAGACATGCTTAAAAAGACTTTTACTTTCGTAATTTTTATATTTTAATACATGCAAATATTTTTTGCGTATCTGGAGATCATAAATATTGTGCATTTTCGAAAGCTTATAATTTGAAATTTTCCAAACACTGAAAACAGTATCTATTAGAAAATTCTAAATCTTGATTGCAAAACTAGAAGACTCTGAATATTTGGTTTTATTTTGATATTAAAGAAATTTTATGTTTCCTAATGCAACAAAAAGTAAGAGAAAGAGGTTTGTTCGAATTTTGACAAATCTTTATATTAATTAAATATCGTATGGAATATACTTTTAAAAAATGTATACACTGAAAAAAAAACTTATTTGAATCAAAGGAAATTTCTTTGATTCAAAGAAATGGTAGAGCAGAATATGGCCGAAGAAATATTTCTTCAGATTAAAGAAATCTTTTGTTTGGATCTGAGGAACGCCATGCTTAAGGCATAGAAATACTTACTCGACACTGTAAAATATGCGTTGAGAGAAATAGATTTGTTATTGACTGTAATAAATAAGTATTTGATATGATAGGTGAGTTCCGTAATGTAAAGAAGTATGGTGTAAGTCCAAGAAGATAATTATTACATACAAATAAATGTAACTCGGACTGAGCAAAAGTTTGTTTTGAACCAAATATATGATTCTTTGATTCAAATAAGCGTATTTTTTGGTAAACTAAACATTTCTTTGCAACAAAGAAATTTTTTTCAACGGAAATAAATATTTATTTGTTTCTAAGATGCGGCATATTGTTTAAAAAAAAGACGTAACAGAGTTGAGAAAATATTAATTGATTCAAAGAACAATTTACTCAAACAGAAAGTTCTCCTATTGTTTAAAAATGTTGAATAGTTAAAGCATGAAAATGAAGCAGGGCCATTCATTAAAAAAAAATAGTCAATGCAATTATAATGATTATAATTTATAATAATATATTTATTTTCATTTTCGCGGAGTAGGAAAAAGAATTTCAACTATTTCAAGCAAGACCAACTGACCAATGCTTAGGAAGACCGATAAACACCAATCACCACATTTTTCAGATTATATCTACGGTGAAAATGGACTTGCATGTTGGTGGCGGAAGTGAGAACGTGTTTAGTGACAGGTGGAGAGAATTTTACGGAATTTGTGTGGAAGGTGTGAGTGGAGTGTGAGGGTGGAAGCCGAGGAGGTGCGTAGGGTTGTGTGGGGTGAATTGGGGAGATAAAAAGTGAGTTTCAGCGTGGGTGGGAGGTGGTATCTAGCTGGATAGGGAAAGTGAGGTTAGGTTGGCAAGTAATCGGGGGAGTTCGTGGTCAGGAGTCCTGGGCTTTCGAGGGTTCAAGGGTGGTTCTCGAAAAGTTAGGGGATGCTAAGGGAGAGAAAGGGGTGTCTGCAGGGACTGAGGAATTAAAAAAAAAAAAAGGTGAAAAAAAAGGAAAGTTTGGCGGCGAAAGACGCCAACATTTGGCAGAGACATCTGTCGGTTGCGGCAGGTACTGAATGGATAGGTCCCAGTTACCGGCGGTAGAGCGGGAGGTGGGCAGCGAGAGTAATGGCAGTGCTGGTAGTGAAACCGACGGGGAGGGAATTTTCCACAAGCCACGACGGCCAACAACGCGTCGCCCGGTGTCGAGCGGTGCGTCGGGGAGAGGGAGAAATCGGGACGGTGGCAACGAAGGAAGCGAGAAGGTAAGGGAGAGAGCGTCAAGCGCAAGTGACGGGCAGGATCTCTTGAAAAGGAAGGGAGACAGCCAAGAGAGTCCGGAGAAAAGCGAGATCGAGAGCCCGTTTAAAAAAAGCGGGATAACACCGAGGTCACCCCCCAAAAAAATGGAGGGGATGTTGGAAAAGGAGGCTCTCGGGATGTTGTTAGGCGAGATCAGGGGGCTGAGGGAGGACGTAAGGGGGACCCAGGTGCAGATGGAAGGTATGAGGGAGGACTTGCGAATCAGAGATGAGAAATGGGAAAAGGAGGTGAAAGAGCTGAGAGAGAGAGTAGATGGGTTAGAGAGGGAAAGAAAAGAAAAAGAAGTTAAAATAAAACAGATGGAAGAGGAGATTAGGGCGTGGAAAGAAAGGACGGAAAAAAGGCTTGAGAAGGTGGAGGACAGGACGGAAATGGAAATAGGAGTCGGGGGTAGCGGGGGCGAGATTAAAGGTATTTGGGAGCGGGTAGGGAATATGATAGAAGAGAAAGTGGGAGAGCGTAGGAATGAAAAGGAGGAGAGGGCGGATAGGGAAAGGATAAGGGCAATGGAGTTGAGAATGGAGAGAAAGGAGAAGGCAGACAGGAGAAATAATATTGTGATAAGAGGGTTGAAGATGAAGAGCGGGGAAGGAAGGGAGGGTGTGGAAGCGCTGCTACAGAGCATATGGGTGGAATAAAGGCAGGGTAGGGAAAGTTAAGTTGGAGGGGAGAAAGGAGAAAGAAGTGGCGGTTGTGGAGTTGGAGAGCTGGGAAGAAAAATAGGGGGTAATGAAAAATAAAAATAGGATAAAGGATAAGGAAGTTTTCATCGATCACGATTTGACGAGAAAGGAAAGGGATGTACAGAGAATGCTGTACGACAGGGCTAGGAGGGAGAGGAGTGAAGGGAGATCGGCGAAGGTAGGATATCGGAAAATAAAAATAGACGAGAAAATGTGGGTGTGGGACGAGGAGAAAGAGATGTTGAAGGAAGTGCAGGGGAATTTGTTTCGTAGGAAGTAGGGGGGTGGGGGTAATGCAGGGTAGAGGAGTTGTGAAGGTGATTTACTGGAACGTAGCAGGGGTAAAGAAGAAGGATGAGGAGTTCTGGAGGTATATCCAGGAATTTGATGTGGTAGGACTGGTAGAGACGTGGGTGGAAAGAAGGGAATGGGATAAAATAGAGCCAAAGCTGCCAAGGGGGTATAGGTGGAGACTCCATGAGGCGGCCAGAGTGAAGAAGAAAGGAAGGGCTAGTGGGGGAATTATAACGGGGATTAGAGATGGATTAGAGGAAGAAGCTCACGGAGAGGAAGAGGGGGAGGGAGTGCAAATGAGGAAAGTAAAGATAGGCGGGGTAATGTGCAAGTTTTTGACAGTGTACAATAAGGATGGGATGGAAAGAATTAAAGAAAGGGTGGAAGACCTGTTAGGTGAAAGAGAAGAGGGTATGGTGGTACTGGGTGGGGACTTTAACGCAAGGATGGGGAGGGAAGGGGGCCTTTACAGGGAAGGGGAGAGCTTCGAAAGGAATTCGAAGGATAGGTTAATAAATAAGGAGGGGGAGATTCTAAGGGACTGGATGGAGGATAGAGGCTGCGCGGTGGCAAATGGTATGGCAACTGGGGACGAAGAGGGAGAATACACATACGTAGGTAAGGTGGGAGTATCGGTAATAGATTATGTAGTTATGAATATGCAAGGGTGGGAGGAGATGGAGAGATTCGCAGTAGAAGGGAGGGTAGAATCAGACCATCAGCCATTAGGGTTGTGGATAAGGGGTGAGAACGGCGGAAGGCAAGGGAGGCGATAGAGAAATATAAGGAGCAGTTAGGGAAGGTACGCTTCGAAGGGGAGACGGTGGAAGAGATATGGGAGGATTTAAAAGAGAAAGTGAAAGGGTGCGTGCAAAAGAAGGTATTCAAAAAGAAGAAGAAAGGAATGGTGAAGCCGTGGTGGCATAGGTAATGTAAAAAGATGAAAAGGA
>CAKNYM010025073.1:0-20961 GCA_932195095.1 Andricus curvator
CCATGGCTTGGATTGACTACCGTAAGGCATTCGATAACACGAATCATAAGTACTTATCAAGCTCCTTGAGTGCCTGGAGGTGCACGCAAAAATAGTGAGATGCATAAAAGAGCTTATGCTCTTGTGGCGGACAAGATTTGTCATAACATCTGACAAAAGACAAGTGACTACAAGCTATATCACATATAAGAGGGGGGTCTTCCAAGGAGACTCGCTACGTCCGATACTTTTCTGCATCTCCTTCTTGCCTCTATCTATTGTGCTCCGAGGCAAAAGCTCTGGATACCTATGTGGCCCGCCGAAAAAAAGGGAATATAAGGTCAACCACCTTTTATACATGGATGATCTTAAACTCTTTGCTTCCTCGAAAGAGGACCTTAACATCCTGGTGGAGGCGGTAAATAGGTACTCTAAAGCGATTGGCATGAGCTTCGGACTGGAAAAGTGTGCCTGCGTCCACTTACACCAAGGAAGACTAGAAACTACAATCATCGCGTGACGATCAGGATGTTCAACTCATAGGCGGAAATTCCATTCAACATCTTGGTATTGGAGAAACATATATCTTGGAATACCGCAAGCGGAGACCCAAACTGTGCGTGTGTTAAAAACGGCCCTTGGAAAATGGTATCGCCAAATTCTCAGAAAAATGTGGGCTTCCGAATTATCTGGAAAGAATAACATCCAGGCGACCAATATGCTGGCCGTTCCTATACTGCTCTACACGTTTGGTGCAGTAAAATGGAACGTCGATGAGTTGAAACAACTTGACCGAAGCACACGCAAGATGATGACAATCCATCGAAAACATCCTAGATCTTCCGTATCTCGAATATACCTCCCTCGAGATAAAGCGGGTAGAGGCTTGCTAAGCTTAGAGTGTCTTCATCGAAGAGCGGTTCTAGCTACAGCCTGCTCAGTTCTAAATAGCACAGATTCTCTTATGCGACTCGTACATCAA
This sequence comes from Andricus curvator, assembly GCA_932195095.1. NCBI lineage: Eukaryota > Metazoa > Arthropoda > Insecta > Hymenoptera > Cynipidae > Andricus > Andricus curvator. Next base: position 962 of record CAKNYM010025073.1, read on the forward strand.
CATGAAGTCGTCAATGCTGCGGCGTTTCTATACCGTGCCGCAGATAGGGCCGCAGAGGAGCTTGGCCTCCCATTTGATTCCAGCGACAATACACATGGCCTAGCATCACTAACACCTTTGGTGCTCAAAAGTCGTGTACAGGAATCAGAACATAAGCTTCTACAAAGAGAACATGCTGACAAGCCCCTTCATGGTAAATTCTACGGCATCATACGTAGAGAAGACCTCTCGATGGGTCTTTCCAACATGTTTCTCAAGTCTGCTGGATTGAGATCGGAGACTGGGGGATTTCTTTTTGCATGTCAAGACGGCGTTATAGACACCTTAGTTTACCGCGAGCGCATAATGAATGTACCTGTAGGCGATACCAACTGCCGAGCGTGCAAGCAAGAGGCAGAAACATTTGGACATATTCTCAGTGGATGCTCAAAATATGCACGCTACGGGTACATAGACAGACACAATGCGGCTCTAAAAGTGTTATATTACCATCTCAGGCACTTCTATGGTGTTGATCTATTGTCCGTCTTGCCATACGCTCTGGGGGAACGCGAGTCCGTTGTGGAGAATGATCAGTGTAAGATCTACTGGAATTTCTCATTCTCCACCACTCAACGTATCAGTGCTACGAAGCCTGATATTGTCCTCCAAGATCTGAAGAACAAGATCATTTACGTGATTGAATTCTCGGCACCAGCCGATGGCAATATCGCGGCAAAGGAGTACGAAAAACGGGCGAAATATCAAGCACTTCTTTTCGAGCTGAGCAGGCTGTACCAAGGCTACAAAGTCCATCTTGTAGTTCTCATAATCGGCTGTCTTGGAGGTATGAAAGCTTCATTTATTAGCCAACTCAACAAGATTCCGGCTTGCCAGCGTCAGGCTCATTCCAACGCGAACCGGATGCAAAAGGCTGTTATTCTGGGATCAATTCATCTGGTCCATCAAAACTGTTCCTCATAACATTCTACAAAGATTAGTAGCTCTAAAAAAGTATCCAGAGGTGAAACCTTCATCTCAAACTGTCCCGTCTGCCACGTAAGGTCATCCGCGGCAAAAGACCTGACTCCAAGGAACAGTGTTGCCCGATGTTATCTCGCGTAAATTTCCCGCTCTTGCTTACTTTCTAGGACAGAAGGAGCAGAAGCGGATGACGTGCACGTTCCAGTTGCGTCGGGATTGGTTGCTTTAAGGAACCATGATCGTAGCTTCCGGAGCCTACAATTTCTCACATAATAATATAATAATATATATATAATATATTATAATATAATACATATGTATTTAATTTTAGATCTTGAGAAGGATTTCAGGATAAATATTCCACATGCAAAGTCAAAAAACTTGATCAAAGGGAAATCCTAGGTGAATTATACTATTTTTACAACTGTAATTAACTATTAGTGTGGAAGCTAAAACGAGCATACTTTAAAATTATCGTCTTTGAATTTCAATGCACACTGTACATTAAATTTAATGTACGTGAGTAAAAAAAACTTCCAATACATGTCCACTTAAATACAATCAGATTTTTCTAAGTGTGAGGTAATTTCTCATGAGCGAGAACTTGTGAAAATTATTGAAAAAGTGCTAAAGACAGGGTTGCCAATTTTATCAGAAATTTTTTTCAAAATTTTGTATTGAACAATAATATTTTCACACTTGAATTATAATGCTGCAACACTTTAAATATAGAATTTTTAATCAATGAAAGATAACCATTTTGAACTTATTATTCTTGGTAGTTATTTAAAGTGCTGCTTTCATAAATTCTCTGTCTCTCCCTGGTTTACAGGTTTTTCCAACGTGCGGCCACCCAGATTGAAGAGACGTGAAAATAAGTTATTTACAAAATCATGATTCAATTTTAATGATTCTTATAATAGTTATAATAGATAAATAGATTATGCACGCCTCTTTGAAATAAACTGATAATATTAGGTTTTTTCGGACAAAATTTTTACTAATTTTAAATTGGAATATGAAGCCAAATGAAGTTACTGCTCAAGTGAAGAGGAGAGTTTTATCGCGTATATCAAAACGATTAAACTAAAGGGTAATTATAAGAAACCAAAAAATCGTAAGTATAAACAGGGCGCTGAAGAAGGTTACACTGGAAATTGGGTAATGGAAATTTTCACAATTAATCAAATAATTATTCCGAATTAGTTACATATATCCTTAAAGACTATCAGAGTAGATGAGCAGGGAGGCTTCTGGACATAGGTTCCTGTTACCGACATGTTACCGACCTTCTAGAAGATTCAGAGTTGATGACGTTATGCATGGTTCTGTTCCATGCTAAAAAACGTGATTCATGTCAGTGTCTGTTAAATTTCAAAGGATGTGATAATTGCAATGAAATGTTGTTTTTCAAATTTGGGAATCTTTTTTTTGAGAAGTGAGTTTAATTTTTTAATAACAAACTCCTTAGCGGTTCACTCTTTGATATTGGCCGACAAACAAATTGTTGACGTTATATATTTTTCATAGAATTAGGCAACAAACTGTAATAAATACATTCCAAAAGTATAATGTGTCACTCATCTGACGTCATCTCTTTGATATTTTTAATAACAAATCCTTTGGCGGTATTGCCTTTAATGTTACCGACAAACGAATGATTTAAACATTTTATAATTACACCATAAGTATGGGAGCTTGTCTTTGATTTTTTAAGTAACAAGTAAATGGCATATTGGATAAAACTTGGCTTTGATTATATGAGTAAGCTTACTTTTTATCTGCTTAAGCATCGATGGTATTTTATAACACGATGTGTAACAACACAGGTATGTTGTTTTGTCACATGTTTTTAAATTTCGAGCGGCATTTTTCCAAGAATGGCGTCCGGCGCGGCGATAGAGTTACAGTTGACTACCTGACAAACATTCAGAAAATTCTGCAGCTGTAGTGATTCGTGTCCGTGCTAAGTTTATAGAATATTTATTGATGGCGTCATCAAATGATATTGCTCAATTGTGAGAAATGAATTTTACGTGTGTCTAAATAAATAAACAATTTCTTACTAGGACATATATTCAAGATCTTAAATTCTGTATCCCCGTGTTGAGTTTCGAGCGTGAACATAAGATAAGAGATGTGATTAAGAGCTCTTTTATTTCATGCTAAGACATTATTAGAGTTTGTGTTCTAAAAATCTACGTAACTATCTAGAACATAAAAATATCTAGACTTGATCAGCCGTGTTGATTTTAGAGATCTTGATGCACTGGCTGTCCACTAAAATCAGATATAATGAACCAATGTTTCGTTTTCAGCGGTGCATGAAATAACTTATATTTAATGCTTATTGCAATGGTGTCATATTAAAATTTTAAAAAATGGTTTCTAATTTCATCTGATTGACTCATGACCCCTTTGATGCGCACCGACATCATATGCCAAAGGTGTCATATTCCATACAATAATAAACAATTCCTGATAAACAAAATTCCATTCAGATGAGGTCGTCATAATTACAATACAAAATTTCCGTGAAACTGATGTTCAATATAGAATGATATTAGAACACGAGAAAAAATATATACAAACTGTTTATTGATACCAGCAGATTGCTTCACCCATTGGCAAAACATAAATAAAATAAAGAATTGCATTTTTACTTGAAAAAACTTCACATCTTATGACATGCATATTACTTTTTTTTTAATTCATTAAAATTTTGTTTATATAAATTGAGAAACCATTCAGTTCAAGCTTCAGACAATCCCTATAAGTAAATTTTCATAGCTATCTTAGTTGTGCAGCAATTGAGATTTTCTAACGCAGCGACACAATTCTTATAAAACTTCAATTTTAAACTTCTTTTTTTTTAATATGTTTATACTTACCAACACATACGTTTTCTCTAGTTTCAAATTTGTTTGTTTCTTATGATTACTATTTAGTTTAAACTTTTTCGATATTCACAATAAAATTTTCTTTTCTCTTCAGCGGTAACTTCGTTTGGTTTAATTGCAATAGCTCGATGATTGCAATCATTGTAAGAACACACTCAGGTTGATGACATGTCCAACTAGCATCAAGCTTGTATCCTCACATTCTTTAGGGATATATGTAACTAGTACTGAATAATTATTTGATTGATTGTGAAAATTTCCATTACCTAATTTCCAGTGTAACCTTTTTCAAAACCGTGTTTATACTTACGATTTTTTGGTTTCTTATAATTATCCTTTAATTTACTCATTTTGATATACAGGATAAAACTCTCCTTTTCATTTGAGCGGTAACTTCATTTGGTTTCTAATTGCAATTTGAAATTAGCACAAATTTGTTCCGAAAAAAACAAATATTATCAGTTTATTACAAAGATGCTTACATACTCTGTTCATCTATTATAACTATTATAAGAATCACTAAAACTTAACCATTTTATAAATAACTTATTTTCACGTCTCTTCAATCAGGGTGGCCGCAGGTTAAGAAAAACCTAAAAAACAGGGAGATACAGAGAATTTATGAAAAAAGAACTTTAAATAATTCCTGAGAATAATAAGTTCAAAATGGTTATTGTCACGTCGTGACTTACTTAGCTCAGATCTTTTTTATCTCTCTATAAACATTTTTAGGAAAAGTGAATCGAATATGTCAATCACTTTTAGAATAGGGCCAGAATAATAGGCGGAACCACCGACAAATTGTCGCAAATCATAATTAAACATTTTTAACCCCTTCATTAAGAGGCGGAGACACATACCGGGCAAATATCATGTCACCCCACGAATTCTGTTAAACCTCGAAATGTTTCCTAAAAATCTGATACTAAACTAAAAAGTGGCACGCATAATAAATATAGAGGCGGAGACACATACAGGGGGAAAAACAACGTTCACCCCTCGGAGTCTGTCAAACCTTGAGATGTTTCCTAGAAATCGTCAACAGCCTGACAAATACATTATCCAGGAGGAACGAAAAGAACACGCGTAATCAATATGAGCTCGACACGCATCCCCTCCTAGAGAAATATCTGCATTAAGGACGTTTACCTCGATACGCATCCCTTCTTAGGCAGAATCTCCCAACAACCCCCAGCATATAAAATAATACATTTCGGCGATTGGAAAACACTCTTGGGTCTGAGGTCAGTCTCGCGTTACAACTACTCTTCGGACTCTCTTTACTTTGCAACCACCTTGTGCAACAGTTAAATCAGTTTCCGTCATATCTCCGAGATTTCTTCAACCCTTGAGTCGGTGACCGTTTACTAAAACCGCAGTTATCGTCTCGTTCTCCAGTACAGTTTCGCCTCGTTCTCCAGTACGGGTTCTCCAATACGATTCTCCAGACCAGGAACACTATTGAGGAGACTACTTGCAAGTCAAATTCTCTCATACAACGAAAATTCCAGGTAAGATTTAAGGTCACTTTATTTCTTTTCTTCTGTTTCTTGACTGTTTTCTCTTTTCCTACAATACATAAGTTGTGTTCTTTGAGGAACACAACAGACGAAAGAGCAGAATTCACCGTCGTCACTTCCGCCTTCTAAATATCGAATCATTCTTTTAAACAATATTGAAATCTTAAATATTCTCATAAACTATAACTTGCTCAAGGGGAATTAATAAAACTTCATTGTAGTATGTAAAAATTGGATTCGCCACCGATCATTTGGCCTTTCCGGTTCCCTGAGTCCAGAGCTTTTAGCTCTGCAGATAAATCGGGAGAGTAAAAAATATAAATAGTGTACACCTGTTGCGACCCTTAGGACGTAACAGATCTAAATTGTTGTAAATCTGGAATTAAGGAACTGACGACCAAGATTCTTCTTTGTATTTAATATTTATGAACTGAAAAATGTGCCAGTGTTACAAAATATATTCTTATGCAATCACAAAATATACCCTCATGTCCGACAAAAACTTTGACATGGAAAGACGCACTCGATATCAAACCAGAGCGCAAGCCGATTTCCGGGAGTTGAATAACGATCCTAAAATTAGACGCAGTATTTCATTTAATTATGGAGAAAACCCTAAACGCAAGGTGATACACAGTCCACCCCTTAATAATACTAATTTTTAAATTTCGGGTAAAAAATTTTCGGAATCTTTGGATGAGACCTTGACTAATAATATTGATATGTGCCTTGATGAAACCAGTGTAAACTTGAGTGTATTAAATAAAAGTGAAGGTAATCAAACTCGAGGTCTCAATCACACACCTCCAAATCAGACTCAAAAGAAAAGAATTTTTCAAATCAGGGACTCACCCTCTTTAAATCACTTAAAAAATCATGAAGTTTCTAACGAAAGCAGTATAATAAGCTCCAGTGATTTAAATGCGAGTAAATCTCTAGCTGAATTCAATAACACTCTCGCATTTGCAAATTCCAAAGTTATAGCTGCAGGAAATTCTCTGACTGAAATTGACAACCAGCCCTTGTTGCACAGTACCCAAGACTCCCCATCGCCGACAAGGAAAACTTTTGCAGATTCTGAATTAACCACCGCGAATAATACGAACCATTTTTCACGCTTCGTGCAGAATCTCACCACTCCCACGATAGATAACATTCAACCTTACATGTCCATATCCAATAATCAACAAGCCTTCCTACAAGACGCATTAGAAGTTGTATCTATTTTCGATGGGCGAAGCTTGCCCCTCGCGCCTTTTATTCAAGGGTGTGAAGAGGCAAAGCAAATGCTACCTTCCGTTCCTGTAATAGAGCAAAATTTGGTTAAAATGATCCGAAGTAAAATAATTGGGGAAGCGAGAAAAGGCATTTACGGGTTCACTTTTGACAGGGTCGACGAATTAGTCAATCGATTAAAGAAAATTTATTCCCCTTCCAAAACCGTATATCAGTTACAAGGCGAGTTAGGTAGCACGTATGTCTGGGAGAAAGAAAGCATGTTATCTTATGCCACTAAGATCAAAGAAATTGCGGATCAAATCTTTGACGCTCTTCGTATAAATAATGGTGGATCACTGGACGAGGGATTTAAAACCGGGTTAGAATAAGATCTCGTTCAATGTTTTATGCGCGGATAAAGACCCGAACTCGAAATTAGGATGAAGGAAGGAGGCATAATGCGGCCGCGGATATACGAAAAGGAAATCTTTACAGGCAAGCACCGGGTGAATTAGAAAAAAATAATAAAATTTATGAAAGGGAGGACAAATCGGCTAGGGTAAATTGCGCAAAAGCAGACGTGATAGTGTGCCAGATATATGTAACAAGAGAGGTCACGCCGCGCCCGCCTGTCGAGCACTCGGAAATGTTAACCAGTGTACACAAACCCCTTCTAACAATTTACCCAATCCCTTCACACCTTCTCAAAATGAAAGACGATTACATGAACCATCGAGTAATAGGGATTTCCTCCTATGAAAAATCAATGGTAGCCGCCACAAGCGCAAAATAATCAAGGCCAATTTCAACATAGAGATAGGGCTATGTGGGCACCTGAAGAACCACAAAATTTTGCAGCCCACCCATATCCCAACCCTCCTTTAAATACAACGAAAAATACAAATAGTTTGATTTGTAAATAATGCAAAAAACCGGGCCACATGCTCAAAGATTGTCGAAAAAGGCAATATAACAATAAAATAAACGAACAACTAAATCCTCAACAACCTCAAGGCATGTCGGGAAACGGGCAAGACCCCCCCCCCAGGCATATTAGTAAGGGAAATATAATACCGTCAATTGTTATCAAAGCCTCAGGTTTAAAAGACCCCGTCCGTTTAATGATCGATACGGGCGCTACGGCCGGACTGAACCTCTTAAAGGAGACTATAAATGAACCCTCAACTCCAGTGAACAGATTTAAAATTCTAAGTTTAACCGCAATTAAGGAACACCCTGTCCACACTTTGGGACAAGTAAAGGTAGAAGTCTTCGGATACTTAACGACTTTTAATATAATCCCGAAGGAAGTTCCGGTTGACGACGACGGTGCACTAGGTTCAGAATTTTTTATCGACAATAATGTCAAAATTAACTATGCAACGAGCTGCCTGAAAGTAAATGAAATCCAACAACCCTTTTCCTCAAAAGACACAATTATATTACCTGCAAGATCAATATCTAACATTTATTTAATCATTGAAAATAAAGAAAAGGAAGTGGGTTACATTCCTCAATTATCAGTCGGGTCGGGAATATTTTTCGGGAATGCATTAGTTACCAATAATCAAGGCAAGGCTTATGTAAAAATTGCGAACACTTAGACGGAGCCCGTAGAAATGCGAATCCCACAAGTAGTCCTCGAGGATTTTAAGCAATTAGTAGATCAACCTTCTGATTCAAATTTAGAAAGCGAATTACATGTATTAAAACCTTCGGAAGAAATATTCAATCATTTTATCAATTTCGAAGATACTTTAACTCCAGCAAGAAGGGTCTATAACACTACTTATAAACAAAGAACAGAACAAATTAAGGATTTACTTCGATTACAGCATTTAAATACAGAAAAATTAGAACACGTAAAAATGTTAGTCGAAGAACATGCGGATCGATTTTCCATCCCAGGAGAACGTCTCACCGCTACCAGTGTTCTCCAACATAGGGTGCCAACGACCGACGACCAACCTATTTTCACGCGTCAATATCTATTCCCGCCAATACACAAGGACGAATTACTGAGACAAACCAACGACCTATTAAAAAACGAAATTATTAAGCCTTCGCACTCCCCATTGAACACCCCTGTATGGATTGTTCCTAAAAAGGCGGATTCCCAAGATAACAAAAAATGGCGAATGGTCCTTGATTTTCGGAAATTGAATGAAAAAATCATAAGTGACTCATTTCCTCTTCCAAACATCCACGAAATTTTAGACCAGCTGGGAAATGCACAATATTTCTCAGTTTTCGACCTTGCTTCGGGATTTCATCAAATAAAAATGAGTCCGTAAGATTCCCATAAAACGGCATTTTCCGCCCCGTATGATTATTACGAATTTGACCGGAAGCTATTCGGTCTTAAAAATGACCCAGCTTGCTTCCAACGCCTCATGAATATTACCCTCACAGGTTTCATTGGTACCGATTTATTTGTGTATCTCGACGACATTGTCATCTATGCAAATTCATTAGAGGAACATCAACGAAAATTTAATACACTTATGGAGAGATTACGCTCAGAAAATTGAAAATTACAACCGGACAAATGTGAATTTTTACGTCCAGAAGTCATTTACTTGGGTCACATTATTGATAAAGATGGGGTACGTCCAGACCCCAAGAAAACTATCGCAATAAAAAATTATCCTGTCCCGAAAAATGTCAAAAATATATAACAATTTTTGGGACTCGCCGGATATTATCGCCGTTTTATAGAGGGTTTCTCAAGAAAATCTGCACCTATGACTCACCTACTGAAAAAGGACGTTCCCTTTAAATGGACAGACAAACAACAAAATGCGTTTGATGCACTAAAAATGAACTATGTGAGGAACCCCTTTTAGAAAGACCTAATTTTGATAAGCCATTTATCCTTACGACGGATGCATCAGGGCTGCGATAAGCGGAATATTATCTCAGGGCGAAATTGGAAGAGATAAACCAGTAAGCTACGTATCCAGAGCACTAAATGTTTATGGAGTAAAATACGACACGTGTAATAAAGAGGCTTTAGCAATTGTATTATGTGTTACGCATTTTCTTCACTATCTGTAATATAAAATCGTTACCGATCACAAACCACTTATCTGGTTTCAAAACTCAAGCGATCCATGCTCGAGTGTTACCAGATGGAAATTGAAATTGTCAGAGTACGATTTCTAAATGGTCTATAAGGCAGGTAAGATGAATGTGAATGCAGACGAATTGTCTAGGAATCCAGTAGATCCTCCCGAAATTATCAATGAAATAAATTATATACAACATGATATTCCAGTAGAGAAATACGAAAACTTGGTAAATTTGGAAGAATCTCATGCCATATAAGAAGATAACTTTAACATCACGGAATTAAGAGAAGAAATAGATTTAACATGTCTCGAAGAAATCGATTATGAAGCTCTTAAGGGTGAAAATTTAACAAATGCAACTTCTGAAGAAGATGCGAAGTTTGCTCATATCAAAACGAGTCCTGAAGATTCTACAAATGTTCTGAACTCTTTTATTTTAGTCATGATAAGCATAATGAGCACATTAGCAAATATTTCAGAAATCGCAAACTTCAGAGAAAATATTAAGAAACTCACAAATCTTATGTCGGAGAATTTAAAAAAGAAATCGGAAAACTCAATTAAATCAGATAGAATATCAAATGCAAAATGTAATGTGGTAGTAACAAGGGGAAAAAGGCGAAATCAAGAAACTCAAAGAAAAGCTAGGAATAAAAAAATTCAAGACACTCTAAAAAATCGAAGAAATCAAGAAACTGAAGAAAAATCCAGAAATCAAGAAACTCGAAGAGAAAAAACCGAAATTCAAGAAAAGCAGAAACGCGGAAGGCCAAAGTTAAATCAAGAAAATTATTCTAAATCCTTAGCTAATAAGTCAAGAGAATCAAGTCGCGAAATAAGAAGAAATTTACGAAACTAGAGATCTCAAGAAAATCAAGGAGGTTATTCTAAATCGCTAGATAGTAAGTCAGGAAAATTAAATGTTGAAAAGGAAAATTTATGATATCAAGAAAATCAAGAAAATTCAGAAAATCAAGAACCAAATTCCGAATGAGAGAAAAAAAACGTGGAAGATCGAAAAAGGTTCAAGTTCCAGTACCAGAAATCAAGAAGATATGAGGTAGGCCTCACAAGAAAGATACCCAAGGTAAGTTTATTTAAACTACTATTTAAATTTAAACAGCTGCGACGAATCCAGTGATGAGGAAAATCAAAATTATCGCGAAGAAAATGCTTTTGAAAAGGAAAATGGTAATTTAGAAGAAAACGAATTCGAATAAGATTTTCCCAGTGGTATTGAAGAAGCAATTTTTTCAGTTGAACAGGATGAACTAGAAATGTTTGGTGAAGAAACTCGGTTAGACAATAAAGAAAAACGTCCCCCGGAGAAACCCCCACTTATTGATCGCCCATAGCCGGAGGCGCCACAAGTTCTTACAAGAAATACAATTCTAGATTCAAAAAATATAGTAGAATGCAGAGATCAGTTAAGAATGCGTAAAGACAACTATGCTTATTTTATATCAACGAATGGAACTCCAAAATATAACGGATCCCGAAGCCTAGCGAAAAAGAATGAATTACATCAATTTAAAAATCTTTCTGTAGGAATAGCAAGGGAAATCAAGAAGGGCAGCTTTTATCACATAGCGCTGCCTATTGAGTCTGAATCTGATGGAAATCTTACAGAAATACTAATTAATATTAAACAGTCCATCCAATCATTGAAAACTCTAGCTGAAAAACTAAAATTACGTTCAATTAGTATTGCGAAATCTTCTCAGAAAGCGCATATAGACTTGGAAGAAGTTTTGGGCATTTTTAAAGCTACTTTTGTAGATTTTTGGAATAAAATTATAATCTGTAACAATATTATTCAATATGACGATAATGAGCAGCAAAAATCTTTGATAGAAGAAGCTCACTCATCGGCTTTAGGTGGACATAAAGGGGTCCCAAAAACGTATAACCGTATTCGTCATGGACACTTCTGGGAAAACATGAAATTAGATATTCAGAAGTACATCCAAACGTGTCTAAATGTCAACTGAAGAAATTATTTTGCGATAAAACCAAAAATCCTCTGGTGATTACTGTATCACCAGGTGTCGCTTTCAAAAAAATTTCAATGGATATAGTTGGCCCATTACCAATAACAACAGCAGGTAATAAATGCATCCTAACTATTCAAGATAATCTTATAAAATATTCTCTAACTATACCTCTGCCCAACCAACAAGCAAGTACAATAGTAGACGCATTTGTTAAGAAGTTTATCTACATTTTTGGATCACCAACGGGAGTTCTAACCGATCAAGGAGAAAATTTTTTGAGTAACCTTGTGAAAACTTTAACAAAGCGTTTCCGAATAAGACAGTTTAGGACAACGGCCTTCCATCCTCAATCTAATGGATCATTGGAAAGGTCACACCATGTTTAGCTGAATATCTAAAACAATTTGTCAGTAAAAATGCTCAGTAGGATGAGTGGCTTGAATTAGCCACTTTTTCCTACAATACAAGCGTTCACGAAGGCACGAAGTGTACCCCATACGAAATTGTTTTCGGTCGACTCACAAGACAACCTTCCAGCCAACCACCCCTGCCACATGAAAAACTGGAAACCTATGGCGATCATTTAATAAATTTGGTAACAAAACTTCATGATGTTCAATCATATGCAAGGAAAAACCTTATTGAGGCTAAGGAAAAATCAAAGTCTTATTATGATCAGAAAATTAATCCGCAAAATTTCAAGGTAGGAGATAGTGTTTTCTTGTTAAAGGGTGCAAAGCCTAGCAAACTAGCAGATCAATATACAGGACCACGCGGAAGTCCTAGAAATTTTAGGTAAAGGAAACGTGAGGATTAAGATAAGAAAGTCCTCTAAGATGGCTCATATAAATCGACTTAGGCTCTCTCACATTAAGGCAGTCGAATAAATAGTCAATATCTATTCAAACAAATAATTATGCAAATAGTAAATAAATAATATACATTCCTAACCGGATACCCTCCTGTTCACAAGTATGAGGACCAGAATCGCACATTTAACCTTGTTTATAATTCTGATGATACCGATGACAGTAGTAGCCATCGTGGGATATGATTGTGGTTCTAACAGATCAAACATAACCATCACATCCTTACTGGAAGTAGGAGATTGCGAATCAACTCAACCCAAGGTAGATACATCTGATACCTATATCCAATTATTACAATTTAGTGGTACCACTACAACACAAGTATTACAATGTAAAATCGAAATCAAACGACCAATTTATTATTGTGGAGCGTACTCCCATATTACAGTAGTAGCAAATTACAGTAGTAACAATACGGATATTGTTATGGAGCTCAGTATTCAGACCCTTTTGGTACATGGTATACGGTAGTGGTACCAGGTACCATTAAAATCATATTATTTAGTCAAGAAGCAACCGTTGATCTTGAAGCGAATAGAATACGTTTGGAATCCGGTTTAACTTGCGCATTATCACAAACTTAATGCATTGATAAACAAGGCGGGTATACCTTTTGGGATCCTTTACCAAGGGACATTTGCCATTTCAATGAATATGAAATGTTGTACGAAGTTCCAGCTACTAAGATACAGGACAATAGTACAAATGGAACACTATTTTCACTAACTTCACGAGACATCACTTTTATTTTAGCTCAAAAGGGACACTGGAATTTGTCAATATACGCTAGTGATAACAGAACACCCTGAACTATTCATATTAGAGACAAACCCTGGAAAAACATTTCGTAACGTTTATATTAATCATTTTCCTATTCGTTATAGTTCTAAAAATAAAAAATCTTATCCCTCAGCTGAATGAACTAACTTATTGGGGAACACAGCTTAATCTAAGCGTATTAGATAGAGAAAACCCTATCACGCTGCATCCCTGACGATCCAGGCAAATTCCTCGAATGTTCAATACTAGAATTGCTCGAAACTTGCAGAGCTGCGAGTCCGAGTATATTATTTATATCACTTTTCGTGAAAATAATATCATCTAGCTCTTTAGAAGAAATTTTCTTATTGAAAAGTTTTTCTGATATCGCCAGAGATGCGTTCACTATTTGAACATCACTTTGTATATGCACTTCACTAAGCACATCTCTACCATTTTTAACGTTCATAACATTTGGAACATTTAGACTATTAATATAATCTTCAATGTTTATATCACATAAAAAATCACTATTCAATTCCGCTAAAAGAGAATCATCGAATATATTTTCTAGATCCCCTCTTAAATGTTTTCTACTAGGGGACTCCGCGCGTGAACGCGAGCACGAACGTTTCACTCTCTGCCTAATTTTTTTCGAAAACGTGAATTTCGGACTTAAGAACCCACTATGCTTAAGAGAAAAACACAGACTGACGAACTGCATAACTGATACTTGTCAAACGATTTCCAAAACCTCCCCTTGCTTTTCTTCGACCCAATCCTAGAACAATAAAATCCCTTCATCTACACTATTTACTCTTCCGTCCTCATCTTTTATGATCAAAAGTAACACCTCTCCGTTTCCCTCGCAGAAGGACAACTATATTCTAAAATTTTGTCTCAAATATGAAGAAGGACTAAACGTTTAAATAAAAATAACGAGTTTCAACCTTAAAGTTAAAAATTAAAAATTCGCAAATGATTTTAGATGAAAATAATAACTATAAAACCTTTTTTTTTGACTATGATCCCACCGGCTTATTTGCGAAACCATATCGCAAAATCTTGCACAGGGCCTAAACGTAACAAACGTTATGTCCAAAAAGATTAATTAAAACAAAAAAATTCAAAAAGGGGACATAATTATCTTATAATGCATATTTTAAGGTTACATGAAATAAGCTGAATAGAGGCGAACTCACCTTATGGTACTATAGACAAAGTAATATATGTGACCGTCCGCGATGAAAGGGACCTAATGCGTCAAAGCTGAATTTTACAGGACGGGCGATCGTAGCAGAGCCCGCAAGCCAGCATTTGAGTAGTGGGGATGCGTCTACGAAAAGCACCCCCTCCACTTACCACCTCACTTTTAGGCACGAGCCAGTGGAGCTCACGGACACGTCGCGTACAGCTGTAGTGGTAAGTGGTGGGGCTGGCTCTGGTAGGCCTCTCGTTCGGTTTCCGCGTACGCTTATCTTACCTATGTTTGTAGCTTAATAACAAGAAAAGTAATTAACTTAAAAAATTCTGATTATTGGGAATGAAAGAGTAACTCAGAAAATATCGATTGGCGTAAGAAAATGAAAATCAATTTTTCCGCATTAGGTCCCTTTCTTTGCCGACGGTCACATATTTCTTCGCGCTATATATATATATACATATATATGTATGTATGTATGTATTTTTTCATGTTCTGAAAATAAAAGCTGAAATAGCTTATCCTATGTAAGAAACATCTGGTCTAGAATCCTAAGCCCAAAATGTGTGAATACTGAATAACATTCTTCACACCTATGTGTAAGCATACAAATCGAGAATATTGTGAAAAGCACGTCTGGCCAAACAATAATACATTTTTTCATTTAGCGATATTACATTTTCTATCGGCGAACTCTTTTTACCTCCGCATTTTCAGAGATGAAGTTTTAAAAGCTAAGGCTTGTGTTTCTTACTACCAACATTTTTTTCCACGAATAAAGATTAAGAATAAACAGACAGAATCTCATAATAACCTCATGTCTCAGACTATTTATTAAAATTTGCAAGTTTTGAAATAAGAAAGTTTCGAACTTGATATATCCTGTAATTAATAACTTAGTATTATATACCCTAGTAGCAAGATAACTGCAGACTGGCGCACGCTGGGCGCCAGAAAAAGCAGAATCTGTTTGCAGCCTGGCGCCCGGCTGTTTCCGCTTTGGCATGCTGTTCTGGCACCAGAGTCTGGTATAGCAGATCCTGGCCCAGACTGGTCATGATATACACCAGACAAAATTAAAATAACGTAAAATGGTACTAAATAGGTTTCTGTAATAATTTTACACTATATTTCAGCCTTTTCTGGGAAAATATACTGCGGAGACGTCACAACATTCCAGGAGACACACTGAAATATTAAAAACATAACCAGTTGTCGTATAAGCTTGCATGCTTGCATGTTTGGTCATACTTGTGAATCGTTCAAATTTCCGATTGCTAGATTTTCAATTTCATTATTTATATTCTACATTTTTAGTTTTAGAAACTAGTATGCAACATTGTTTCAGTATATCTCATTTTAGTTATTTTTTCATAAAAATAGGTTTGCTCATACTTATTCAAAGCTTTTTTTTTTACCAATTTTTCAATGTTGTTATGCATATATAATTATGAACTTTTTACATCCACTGATAGTACATAACACCAAACACTTTCTACAATTGTTTTTAATTACGATCTCCTTAGAACGTTGGAATGATAAAACACTTCCATCACCTTGAGCATTTGATTCAACTACATTATCCTCCTCCTCCCCTCCTCCTCTTCTTCCTGATCCTCCTATTTTCATATATAAACTCTGGTTTCATGGATAAGCAATCAATCATGTTACAAAAGTAGCAAAAAAATGACTTCCACATGTCCAAGTTTTGTCAAAACTACTTCACGACATGATAATTTGAAAAGACATGAGAAATACTCTTGCATAGCAAAGAATCTTATGCATGATGAGAAGTCAATTGACAAAAATGCAAAGATACCTGAGGCTATAGGGACAATTATGATGATACTGATGATGAAGATAAGAATGATGATGATTCCGAAAGTTATTTTTCCCCTGAATATATTGTAGAAGCAAAAGAAACATCAAAAATTTCAAAATACTGGGATGATCCAAAAATATTGGTAGATCGATTGCGGTTACTTTTACAATCACAAGCAGCTGGAAATAGAAATAATGCACACGCGAGAGAGAGAGAGAGATTCACTGATCTGAACCCTTAAGAGTGCAACAGTAAAAAATACATATGTACACAAACAGAATTCCACACATCATTCTGCGTTTCTTAACTTCCGTAAACTATGCCCTCTAAATATAACAATCTTCACTTAAATTTAGAACATACTTAATACATTGCTAGCACTACATTACTGATCTTCCATTTCTTTCAAATATTTGAAAATTATGCTTTTGAAACAGTAAACTGCCTCTGAGGGAGAGGAGGAGGGTTGGGGGGGGGGATTTGTGGAATACCCAGTATTTCACAAATACTGGGTCGTAGAATGTGCTTTCACATTGAACGGAAAGTTTTGATAGTCCCGGACATGAAGCCTTTTTTAACAATCAACTCTTGAAAAATCGAAGTGTTCACGCCATTCAGATTGAGAAATTTTAAACAGCGAATCTCTCATGCTTTCTAGAAATCTATGCATATGCTCAAAGATGATCGAAATAAAACCGTTGCAGTACTAATAAAAAAATCTTGAAAATTCCAGCACTATTAAATTACAAACTTAACATAAATTTCACGTACTGGTAACTTAAAGTGATTTTCATGCATTTGAATAAAATTTTTAATAAAAATTTATTTATGAAAATCCACTTTATTCTATTTTTATATGTTGAAATAGTGTTTTTAGTTTACTTTCATACATAAATTGTGTACTGTTTAACAATATTATAATCCACAGATATCTCGACCTAACCTCTAAGTTACTTCATATTTATTTAATTTTAGACCTTTAAAAGGATTTCAGGATAAATATTTCACCTGCAAAGTGAAAAAATTTGATCAAAGGAAAAATCAGATGAAAATTCCTGTACAGGAACGTACTCAGGTTCCTGGTACACCGGTTCCTGCCACGGATCCTGCGAGGGAACTTCCGTACGTTCCTGTAAAGGAGCATGGGTATTCAAATACCTGTACAGGTTCCTGCATTATCGTGGATGTTGCTGCAAGAACTTCCCTAGCGAGGATCCTGTACAGATACCTGTGCAAGATGGATACATTTGCAAAAAGTATCTATGAAGGATCCTGTACAGGTTCCTGAGAATGTGGCACACTCGCAAAAATATCTCTTGAATGATCCTGTGCTACTTCTGTCCCACATGAATATCCCTGTACAGGAACCTGTAAAGGATCCTGCTGTGTTGTTTTTCTGAAGCATGCTGATACCAAAGGGCATATGACAAAGCCACCGAACGCGCCCTCGGTTTGCGGATAGAGGATCCCTATACCAAGGGTTTCTGCTGAATATGGTTACAATAATTAATAAGCAGTTGCGGACAATTTTCCAGGGATCGTCCCGAAGGAATAACCCCTAAGCGAAGGTGTAACAATCGTGCCGAAAGCTGAATGGCACCTGGGTAAGGTGTCTAAAATGGTGACTCTGGGATACAACAATGACAACACCAAACATAGTTGTAGTAAGTGCGGTTCAAAACAATCGAACGCGCAGGGCTCCCGACAATGGGTCGGACAACAATGCCGACTACCCTAGATTTGGGGGAGCCAATCAAGACGGAGTCGATGCGATTGACTGGCAGAATTTCATTGCTTTTAAGTGGACGGATCGACTCAGGGAGGACCTGCTGGAGGGCTATGATACCAGTATGACCCCTGAACGAAAAGGTTACATGGCACGACTGCATGCTCTGTGGTGCGAGAAACACCCAGAGCTCTCGCATTTTTCGCATCAACGTCTGCGAAATCGTGCCGAGGAACTCCGGAAAAGGGGTTATATAAGCGGAACGCCTACTCAACCGCAGTCAGAACAACCCGGCAACAGAGAAAGAGAGGCGACACTGAGACCAACCGCCAACAGGCATCCTCCCAAGCATTTCTCCCAAGCCCAAAGATCTGACTGAACTGGATGATGAGCTTCGTGGAGATTTTTCCGAAGAATCCGACCTCTGAACTATCAATTGTGGTGAGTACAATGCAATGAGAACTTTGGCAGATGCAAACCGTAAAACAAAACCAACGGTTGATCATAAGACCAAAAGAAGAATACATCAACTCAGCACAAAGATAGGCTGGGCAAGACAGTACGCGTCCCGCATTTAGTTTGTGATTGACTACATAACATCTGGAAGGACTTTCACTGCCAAGGTTCGACAGTTCGCGCGTCAAAGCTACTGACCATCAGGCAGCATATTGTTGACAGAA
Source organism: Andricus curvator (assembly GCA_932195095.1). Lineage (NCBI taxonomy): Eukaryota > Metazoa > Arthropoda > Insecta > Hymenoptera > Cynipidae > Andricus > Andricus curvator. The sequence continues at coordinate 19,685 of CAKNYM010025073.1, forward strand.
TACGAGTACTATCTAACGCTAGGAGAAGTCTAGAGCGGAGAGAGGTGGGTCAGAGAAAATCAACAGTTTTTGTCCTACCCATCTCGACTCTTCCAAGACCCTCCAGTACCTATCGACCATCCGCCCAAACCAGAGGAGGTCGAAGCATTTTGGAGAGAAGTATACGAAGTCCAACATCCACTTAAAGCGAAATCGCGGTAAAATTTCAGCTGTAACCACGTCTCACGACCGTGAGCTAGGTGGTTACAGTCTACGACGAACTCAATACGATAATCCGGCAAAACTCTCGTGCACCCTGAGGACACGGAGCGACCCAAGGACGACCGCCTTCTGCATTTCCCCGCAAGTGTCTCAGCATTTTGTTGACACGCAGGGATGCTTTTCAGGCTATTAACCAGTGAAACCTTGGCACCTCCAAGAGCGCCGATGATCAAGACGATTAGCTTAACAGAATATTCCGGGTATAACCGTCGCAACTCCCTTACAAGGTCTTTATACCTCTCTTTCTTTTCTTTCTCCTTGGCTGTGACGTTTTTGTCAGCTGGTGCCGAAAATTCGATAACGAACATGGTTCGTTTCTCGAAGTCAAGGAGAACTATGTCAGGCCTCGAGTGCGCAACAGAAACAATTGTCGAGAATATGAAGTTCCAGTATATGCGGCACTTCTCATTTTCGACAATTGACTCTATTTCTCTAGGAGCGTTTAGCGGAGAGGTATTTGGGCTAATGCCATAAGAGTGACAGAGATGGTAATAAATCACTCTTAGTGCCGCCTTGTGTCTTTGGATGTAGGTCGTTCCCGCATGAGTTGGACAACTAGATAGTATGTGTCCTAGATGCTCGGGGTGTGCATCACACGCTCTGCAGCTATCATCGGGAATGTCTTGGCTCAAAATGTGGCGACGGTATGCTAGAGTGGAAATGACACCGTCTTGACATGCCAAAATGAAGCCCTTTGTGCCCGACTTCAATCCGGGTGATCTAAGGAAAGCAAACGTTAGCTCATACGACATCGACTGATCTTCCACATTTCTGTGGAAGATGCCGTGCATCCTCTTGTCGAGAAGCTGTTCGTGGAAGTTTTTCTCCTGTGCTTTCTTAATCCGGGCCTTGACGAGTGAGTATTCAAGATGGATAAGATTTGATGCATTTTGCTCACCCCTAATATTGAATTCAAGGCCGAGTGTTTCAACAGCCTCCTCCGCTGCTTTGTACAGAAACGCCCCTTTGCCCACTTCTTCGTGTTTCCTGACCATTTTAAGAAGAGGGTCTTGTCC
>CAKNYM010025076.1:0-53176 GCA_932195095.1 Andricus curvator
GCAACTGGGGACGAAGAGGGAGAATACACATACGTAGGTAAGGTGGGGGTATCGGTAATAGATTATGTAGTTATGAATATGCAAGGGTGGGAGGAGATGGAGAGATTCGCAGTAGAAGGGAGGGTAGAATCAGACCATCAGCCATTAGGGTTGTGGATAAGGGGTGAGAACGGCGGAAGGCAAGGTGGGGAAGAAGTGTCGACAAGGGAGAGGGTTAGCTGGACGAGGGAGGCGATCGAGAAATATAAGGAGCAGTTAGGGAAGGTACGCTTCGAAGGGGAGACGGTGGAAGAGATATGGGAGGATTTAAAAGAGAAAGTGAAAGAGTGCGTGCAAAAGAAGGTATTCAAAAGGAAGAAGAAAGGAATGGTGAAGCCGTGGTGGGATAGGGAATGTAAAAAGATGAAAAGAAAGGTCAAGAGGAAGTATAAGAAGTGGAAAGAGGGTACTGCGAAAAGGGAGGAGTACGTAGAAATGAGGAAGTGGTTTAGATTGATGTGTAAGAAGAAAGAACAGGAAAAGGAGAAAGAGCTGGAGGGGGAGTTAGGAAATGTTAAGACAGAATGGGACGTCTGGAAGATAATAAATAGGTTTAGGAAGCGTAGAGTAGGGATAAGCGACAAGATAGGGAGTGAGGAGTGGAGGGAGTTTTTTAAAGAATCATTTCAGGGCTCAGATTCAAGGAAGAGAGATGATGGGAGTAGAAGAACGGGGGAGGCAGAGATGGAGGAGTTGAATGACGAGGAGATAGAAAAACAGATAAGGAAGTTAAAAAGGTCAAAATCAGCAGGGCTGGATGGGCTAGAGAACGAAGCATGGCTGTTTAGTACACAAGAGGTTAGGGAGAGGCTGAAGGAGGTAGTGAAGAAAGTATGGAGGGGGGAGGGATTCCCACGAGGGTAGAGAGAAGGATTAATAGTGCCTCTGTATAAGAAAGAAGATAGGGATAGGCAGGAAAATTATAGGGGGATTACGCTAATGAATACGGCGTATAAAGTATACGCGATGGTAGTAGCGGAGAGGCTGCGGAAGGATGTCGAGGGGAAAGGAATATTGCCAGAGACGCAGGCAAGCTTTAGGGCAGGTAGGAGTACTATCGACAATATCTACGTTCTGCAGCACGTGGTGGATAGAGAATTAGCGAAGAAGGGGTCGAGAGTGTACGCGTTTTTTGTGGATCTAAAAGGCGCGTTTCCGTCGGTGGATAGGGGGAGGTTGTGGGAGGCGATGGAGGAGAGGGGAGTGGAGAGAGGCCTGATCCAGAGGGTAAGGGAGATATATGAAGAAACCAAAGATAAGGTAAGAGGAGGACAGGGGATTTCGGAGGGATTCTGGATGGATAGGGGGTTAAGACAAGGGTGTCCGCTTAGCCCGACGCTTTTTGCCATTTTAATTGCGGATATGGAAAGTAAGCTGGAGGCCGGAGTGGTAGGAGGAGTCAGGATAGGAGGGGTTAGAATTTGGTCCCTAGCGTATGCAGATGACATAGTGTTGTTGGCAAAAAGCGAGGAGGCCTTAAAGGAAATGATGAAGAGGTTGAGAAGATACCTGGATAAGAACAGGTTAGAACTGAATGCGGAAAAGTCCAAGGTTATGGTTTTCAGAAAAGGAGGTGGAAGGGATAAGGAAGGGGAGTGGAAGTGGAAGGGAAAGGCGGTGCAGGCGGTGAAAGAGTTTGTGTACCTGGGCTTCTTGTTTCGGAGGAATGGCGGAGTGTATGGTCACATAAAAGAGAGAGTGAGGAGGGCAAATGTGGTGATGAGGAAGGTGTGGGGGTTGGGAAAGAAGTTATTCGCAGATGATTTTGGAAGGTGAATGAAATTGTTTGACTCACTAGTGATGAGTGTGCTATTGTATGGAGTAGAGGTGTGGGGGTGGAAGGAAAGCAAAGAGGTAAATAGGATACAGGAGAGATATGTAACGTGGACACTGGGGTTGGCAAGGAACACGCCTAATTATATTGTCAGGAGGGAGACGGGGAGAACGAGTGTAGGGATTCTAGCGGGGAGTCGAGCGTGTAAATATGAGGAGAAATTTTTGGAAGAGGGGGGAAGTAAGCTGGTTAGGGAGTGTTGGTGGGAGAAGGAGAACAGGAGAGGGGGCGGGAAGATGGAGGTTGAAAGAGAAAGGTATTTTACAACGAATGGACTGCATATGGATGAATTGAGAAGGATGCATGAGGAAGGAAGGAAGGTATATGAGTTGGTTAATAAAAACAGCATGGAGAGAGAGAGAAGACAGCAGGGGAAGAGAGAATAAGAGAGACAAGGTTTAATGGGAACTATGTGTGGATTATGCCAAGGGCGAGAGCGCAATATTTGTGTGAGAAAGGAGAGAAAGGAAGTCAGGAGCTTATAGCGAGGATGAGATGTGGGTGCATGGAGGGTTTCAATAGGTTCTGGCTCGCTAGGGAAAAGAGGATGTGTGAACTATGTGGGAAGGGGGAGGCAAGAGTGGAGCACTGGTTGGAGGAGTGCGTGGAGGTGGCAAGGAGTGGGATAAGCATGGAGGTATTGATGCATGAAAGGGGGGACAAAAGGGCAGTAGCATGGGTGAAGGGAGTTTTGGGTAAGATGGAGAAGAAGAGAAGGAAGGAGGAAGAGGAATGGAGAAGGAAAGATTGTAAATAGAGGAGGAAGTAAATATAAGTAATTGTAAATATTGTAGATAGTAGATAAGTATTAGGTATTAGTCGCGGAGGCAGAGTTTGGTAATGCAAGGCAAGCAAGAAAGTAGGGACATGCGAGCGAGGCGAGGCGAAGCGAGGAAGGCAATGCGATAAGAGCGAGCGGCGTTAGATATAAGGTGTGGAAGAATGTTAGTTTTAAGGGTTAGTTGTAAGAAAATTCTGTAAAAAAAATGAAAGTGTAAGCAAGTCAATTTTTTAAGGCCAGCAGGCTAAAAAATAAACGTTTATCTCTCATGGAATTCATGGCATTCACGGGATTTTTGGTATTCATGGAATTTATGCAATTCATGAAACTTCAGGAATTAACTAAATTGATGGAATTCACGAAATTGATGGAATTCATGGAATTCAAGGAATTGAAGGAATTCACGGAATTCAAGGAATTCATTGAATTTACGAAATTCACTGAATTAAGTAAATTAATGGAATTCACTGAATTTACGGAATTCTCGGTGTTCACGTTCCACGAATTCCTTGAATTCTGTGAATTTATTGAACTCCATGAATTCTTTGAATTATCTGAATTCATTCAATTTTGTAAATTCCTTGAATTCTGTGAATTCAATGAATACCATGAATCGGACGAACTTTTTGGATTTCATGAATTCCGTGCGTATGTATGTATGTATACCATTAAGCCATTTCCCTTTCAGGGTAGGCGTGACACTACCCGATTCGGGTAGTGTTTCTAGGTGGATATTTTTCTTATAGTTATAAATAACTACAAGTTTGGGCTCACCACACCCATAATATGCCAACAGCACACAGCATTCTCGAATGGTCACCCATCCAAGTGCTAACCGCGCCCAACGCTGCTTAACTTCAGTGATCTGACGAGAACTGGTTTTTTCAGTGTGGCATGGCCGTTGGCTCCGTGAATTCATCAAAATCCATGAATTCATCAAAATCCATGAATTTCATGAATTCCTTGAATTCCACGCATTCATTGAATACCACAAATTTCTTGAATTTCTTGAATTCTTTGAATTTGTGAATTCCTTGAATTTCAAGAATTCCTTGAATTCGTGAATTCCTTGAATTTGTGAATTCTTTGAATTTCGCGAGTTCCTTGAATTCTGTAAATTTCTTAAATGTCGTGAACTTCATGAATTCCACGAATTTCATGAATTCCTTGAATTCTATGAATTCCTCGAATTTCGTGATTTCCTTCAATTCCTTGAAATCCTTGAATTTCGTGAATTCCTCAGATTGCGTTAATTCCGTAAATTCCAGAAATTCCTTGAATTCCTTAAATTCCTTGAATACTATGAATTTCATGAATTCCATGAATTCCGTGAATTCCTAGAATTCCTTGAATTCCGTGTATTCCTTGAATTCCGTGAATTCCATTAATTCCTTGAATTTCGTGAATTCTTTATATTTCGCGAATTCCGTAAATTCCGTGAATTCCTTAAATTCCATCAATTCCTTGAATTCCAACCATTCCTTCAATTCCATGAGTTCCGTGAATTCCATTTATTCCCTGAATTCTATGAATTCCGCCAATGTCTTGATTTCCTTTAATTCCACGAAATCTTTGAATTCCTTGAATATTATGAATATCATGAATTCCGTGAATTCCATGAGTTCTTTTAATTCCATGAATTCCGTGAATTCCATGAATTCTGTTAATTCAATGAATTTTCTGCATTCCATGAATTCCGTAAAGTCCGTGAATTTTGTGAAATCCTGATATTCCGTGAACTTCTTGAATTCCATGAATACCTTGAATTCCATAAATTTCAAGAATTCAATTAATTACGTGAATTCCATAAATGTCCTTAGAAATGATTTCCTTTTTTTCTTCTTCAATTTTTCGGTTCAACAGGTGTCGAGATATTCAGCCGTCAATATGATACAGAAGTGTTACAGGATACTGGAAATGTATTGTAAAATTCCAATATATGTGAGGTACCATTACAGTACCAGCATTCGGGAACTACCAAATTTTGTAAATAATTTCGGAAATAAACTTCCACTACATTTGTTGGAAGTTTCGAGTGGAAATGTTTAACAGTGTGGTGTTCTTTACGTCTAATTTGTAAAAGTCTTTCAGTTTGTCCAATATAACATTTGCCACAATTGCAAGAGAAACGGTAAACAACGTTAGTTTTTTCTAAGATTTCTAATTGGTCTTTGCTTAATTTTATCATTTTATGAAGTTTAGAATTAATACTAAAGGTGGTGCTGATGTTATAAGTTTTTAAAATTCTTTTTATATTTTCAGAAACTTTACCATAGTATGGAATAGTGATATTGCTTTTAGGATCAAATTCTTTTTCCATAGTGTTATTAGAGTTATTAATTCTGTTTTTGTTATTGAGTTCTTTTAATCTATTATCAATTTGTTTATCAATAATATTTAGTGGAAAGTTATTCAGAAAAAGATCATGTTTTACTAATTTTAAGTTATTATTATGAAATTTATTATCAGATAGTAGAATAGCTGAATCAACTGAGTTCATTATAATAGCTTTTTTTTATTGGAATGGATGTTTCGATAGAAAATTAAGTAAGCGGCCAGAATATGTTGATTTGCGAAACCAATTAGTAGAGATGGTACCATTATCGTTTTTGATGATGCTAATATTAAGAATGCTGTATTATTATTTCCTATTTCATGTATAAATTGTAATATTTTATGAATTGAGTTAAAAGTTTTGATGGTAACTTCAATTTTTTTTAGGAATAATTAAAAATGTGTCCCATACAACTTTGCCACTTAAATGTGCCACTTATTTTCAATACAAATAGTCAAAAAGTGAAAACAACTGCGCCACTTTCCTAATTTTTCACACTTGTTGCTTATTGTTAGCGACACATTTTTTTTACAACAATATCACCCAGAAGAAAATTGTAGAGAATCAAATTCTCTACAAATTTGTTACTTCCCTTTTTATCGAGAAAGATAAAAAATGTATCAGTCATTTCTCCAAATACAGGGATAATTTGTGACCAGTGAAACTAATTGAAATTCTATAAGATGTTCCTTTATACAATATAAATCTCGATATAATACTGATCATGATCTCATTCGTCTTGCAAAATAGTTACACTTATTTGTAGAATGAATGGGGTATGAAACATGTGTTTCCTATACGGAAAAAAATTTTGACTGTCTCACAAAATTATTTGTTCACATTATGAAAAACGATACGATATCAAGGCATCATGGAACCGAAAATCTCTTTGACAATTTGAAAATGGATGAAAATTTATTAATTGTGATTGTTTCAAGTTTGACACAAATGGTTTCTCAATTTATAGAAATAAAATTTACATAAATTTAAGAAAATGGAATATCTATTTCATAAAGTGTGAAGCTATCTGAGATGAAAATACAGTTCTTTATTTTAGTTATTGTTTGCCAATGAGTGAAGTAATCTGCTGGTGACAGCTTTTTTTCCTTCAAGATATTTGTATTTCATAAGCTAAGAAAAATTCGACCTTATATGTATCGCAGGGAATTAAGATGATGAACATAAATTACCGTAAAACCTTATAAAAACATGATTTACTCAATTCTCTTGAAAAGTTCGTTACTCCGAGGTTTTCCAATCCCCGACTTTTTCAATTGCTATTTTATTTTATTTTATTTTTTTTAACACTCAATTACTAATTTGATTATAATTCCAAAATTAAGACAGAAGTCTCTGACTCTGACTCCGACAATAATGACTTAATAACGTTTTCGACGAGTAGTCTCTTCTTTCTGTTTAAAGAGGACGACTACATAAATTTTAAAAATGTGAAAACAACAAAATACTTAACAGTTTTTATTGATAACTGTAATGTTTGTGTTTTCAATATCATCGAACGATTTGTTTCAGGTAACGATTTCAATGCTTATATTTATTATTAGATGTACGAATTGAACTTTATCAAAAATGTATGTCTTTATAGACACTTTTGTAATAATGTAGTGACAAAATGTCCTGGCTCAGTTCACAACATTTCTGTTACAATTTTTCTATGTCCGACAATAATGATTTTTAACCATCTTGAGGAAGACCCAGAGACGGGTCATTCTTAATATGTAATTAAATAAACATATATATATATATATATATTGAACGTATGACCAAAATAAGTTCTTAATCTCGATTAGGGAGATATATCCACATCAATAAGACGTTTAAACGTAGACCTCGTCTACTAGGAAACTGGTCGTCCTAAAACAGCAACACACCTTACTCATCAGATTCAGGAGAGAATCTATTGTTCCTGCGCATATTGAAAATTTAACTAACAATTTTGATTTGATTAACTCACATTTTAATGTAATTAACAAACAAGATAGAGCTCAAGCTTTATATCATAAACCAATTTTAAATTGTGAAATTAAAAATCTAATTAGGAATATCAACAATTCAGCAAATTACACATTGTTTCTGAAACATCGTTTACTAAGATCTATACACGAAAATTCTATTTATAACTTTTTTGAATCACAGAATTATATACTACACAAACTTAAATATGAAAAACGAGAAGCATGCATCAAAAAGTTTGAATTCAGAAGGAACAAAGTTTTTGAACAAAATGAAGTCATCAGTAACATCAGATTAAATAAATGGTTCAAAAACATTTCAAACAATCACATCCCAGTAGACATTGCTGAAAAACTATCTCTAGGCAATAAATTTGGAATTTCGTTTAAATCAAACCAACTACCTACTAACAACATCATTGCTTCTGTTGAAGATTGCATCCGAACTTTAGATACATCCAAAAAACAAGAAATTAGAAAAAACGTTACGAAATTAATTATTAACCATAAAGAAAATAATAAATTCAAAGATAATAACTTTGTTAAAAAAATTACAGATTATCAAAAAGATAACGAAGACCTTATTTTTCTAAAAGCCGATAAAGGCAATATTACAGTAGCAGCCAATACAAAAAATTACATAACAGATGTTGAAAATATGTTGAGCAATGGTTCTCTATATAAAAAAGTTAAAACAAGTCTGGTTCCTACAATAGAAGATAAATGTAATGAGGTTGTTACTAAGTGGCATAATAAATCTTATATTAACGATCAAATGTTTTACCGATTGAAATCTAGAGGTTCGATTGTAGCTGAAGCTTATGCTCTTCCTAAAGTTCATAAACAAAATATAAAAAGGAGATTGATAGTGTCCCCCATTGGTTCACCAACATATAAATTATCGTCATATTTAGCAAAAGTTCTAACCAGTTCAAGGTACCACAGTAGTCTCTTCTTTCTGTTTAAAGAGGACGACTACATAAGTTTTAAAAATGTAAAAACAACAAAATTCTTAACAGTTTTTATTGATAACCGTAATGTTTGTGTTTTCAAGGTCATCGAACGATTTGTTTCAGGTAACGATTTCAATGAATATATTTATTATTAGATGTACAAATTGAATTTTATCATAAATGTATTTTTTACAGACACTTTTGTAATAATGGTATTAACTTGAGGAAGTCCCAAAGACGGGTCGAAACGTCGATTGATTCTTGATATGTAATTGACTAAATATATAAATTCAACGTATGACCAAAATAAGATCTCAATCTCGATTAAGGAGGTATATCCACACTAATTTGATTATTAAAATATTCACTAATTTATATTTAGAAGAATCAAATTAGAATTTTAAATATTCATCATGAGTGTTTTCGATTTTCGATTTTTTTTGTTTTTTTTTTTGGGTTGAAAATTTACCACGTGAAAGGAGGAATGAATCGGATAATATTTCGAGGTCGTACATCACGAATTTCGCTCTTTTCACTAAAAACTAGTATTTTTTTCGCAAGTTTTTTTTTTAAATAATGAAAATTTGTGGAGATATGCAAAGATTTATCGAATTGTGCTTTAATATAAGTAATCACTGAAATATTTTCAGAAAAAAGCGTATTAGTACTTTCTCTAAATACAGGTATTATTTGAAACCAGTCAAACTGATGAATGAAAAGATGTTTCTTTATACAATAATATTTCGAAAACAAGCGACGCTTCAGAAAGTTTTTGAGTTCAGAATAAAAAAATTCCCATTTTCCTATATTGTTCTATAAACTTTTTCCAAAATATTTAATCTATAATCCCAAATATCTTCTAAACTACCCTATCAATATAAAAAACGGTTCATACAAAAGTTGACCAGGACATAGGGGGCCATTTAACTCTATCATTGATTTTGACCTTGAGGTCAATTTTCAAGGTCATTTCAAGGTCAAGACGATTTTTTAAAATTAAAACTTCTATTTTTGACTGCAGATTTAAATAGAGCGGACAATTTTACGTCAAAAATGTATCATGGAAATTTTGTTTTTGTGGCCTTCAAGAGGTCAATAAACAAGGTCAACTGTACAAAAACGATCAGATTCCCTTTTTCTGAATTTACGTGGTTTTCTGGGTAAAGCAAACGTTTAAAATGCTTTAAAGACCTTCAATTCAATTTTCAAGGTCATTTAAAGGTCAAGACGATTTTTTCAAAAAGAAATCCCTATTTTAGAATGCGGACTCGTAAAGAACGGGAAATCGTACGTGAAAATTGGAATTTGAAAATCTTTCATTTTGTCCTGCAGAAGGTCATATGAAGGTCAATTATTTAAAAAGCGCTTAGAAGCTTTTTTTCAATTTACTGGTTTTCTGGGCGATCTCAACGTTGAAGGTGCCTTTAACAAGTACAAGATAAGTTGCACGAATTTCGACGACCTTGACTAAATTGACCTTCAAGTGTATTTTCCAGGTTTATGAAGGTCAATGTCATTTAAAAAAAATTTTGAAAAAAATGAAAGCACCTTCACTTTACTTCTGGCGTTACCTGGAAACAACGACGTGGACGTAGTAAGTTAAAGGCACCTTCAACGACGAGATTGCCCAGAAAACCAGTAAATTAAAAAAAAGCTTCTACGCACTTTTTAAATAATTGACCTTGATATGACCTTCTGCAGGTCAACATGAAAGATTTTCAAATACCAATTTTCACGTACAATTTCCCGTTCTTTACGAGTCCGCAGTCTAAAATAGGGATTTATATTTTTAAAAATCGTCTTGACATTTGAATGACCTTGAAAATTGACCTGAAGGTCGTGGCTGACAAGGTGGTCAAGGTGGTTCACATTTTTACATTTTATCGACTTTTTTCAAGCATCTCAAACGTTTGCTTTACCCAGAAAATCACGTAAATTCAGAAAAAAGGGCTTCTGATCGTTTTTGTACATTTGACCTTGTTTTTTGACCTCTTCAAGACCGCAAAAACAAAATTTCCATGATACATTTTCGACGTAAAATTTTCCGCTATATTCAAATCTGCAGTCAAAATATAAGGGTTTCCATTTTAAAAAATCGTCTTGACCTTCAAATGACCCTGAAAATTGATCTCAGGTAAAAATCAATGATACAGTTAAATGAATAAAAAAATTCTCATTTTCCTATATTGTTCTATAAACCTTTTTGAAAATATATACATAGAAGTTAATACTAAAAAAATTTTTTTGCACGTTTTCGAAAAATTCTAAATTGAGCAATTTTTTTTTTTAAATTGCTGTATTACCTTTAAACCTTTCAAAACTCTACATTTTGATTTAACTTTCTTGGAATAAGTTCAAATTGCAAATTATTTTAGAAATTTTTACGAAACTTCTAATTATTTATGAAAATTATTAAAAATGTTCCTAAAATTATCTAAAAATCCTTCAAAGTTAACAAATTTCATTCAAATCTTGTAGATTCGTTTTTGAAAATTTTGGTAGTCCTTTGAAATCTTCTAAAATATACTCTTGAAATTAATTATTCAGAATAAAAAATCATTTCCAATTTTCTTAGAAATCTGATTAATTTTTTTATCCTTTAAAGTCTTTTAAAATGCTCAATAATCTTCGAAATTTTTTGTTTGAAATCTTCAAAAATCTACATTTGTTAAAATCCTTTCATATTTTAAATTATTTTTTAATTATTTCAAAATATTTAAATATCTTTTGAACTTACTCGAATTTTCCTAAATTAATCATTGTTTCATTTTTATTGTTTTTTAAAATAATTTTAAATGTTTTCCTAATTTTTTTTTTCAAAATAAAACATCATTTGAAATATTGCCAGGAATTTCAAGCAATTGCTTTCAATATCTTACAAGTTTTTAAGTTTTAAATCAAGTTGGAATCTTTAAAAAACTTCTAAATATCTCTTCAACTTACTCGAATTTTTAGAAATTAATAATTGTGTAATTGTTTATACATAAAAATTCAACAATTTTACTTGCAAATTGAAAAGAACAACAATAGAATTTTGAATACTTTTGAATACTTGATTGAAAGTTAAACTCCTTTGCTAAAACTTTATTTTCATGGTTGAAAATCTAACTATTTTGTTACAAATTACATTCTTTATTTATTGATGTTTTAAATTGACAATTTAACTTCTCCAGTTTTTACTGAAAATTTATCTCTTTTATTTAAAAATTCATGTATTTTCTTGAAAACTCGGTTTGCATGGTCGAAAATTAATCTTCTTGCTTAAAAATGCAATCAACTTGATTAGAATTTGAACCGTTTCATCAAAAATTTATTTTCTTGGTTGAAGATTCATCATTTCAGAGAATCGATCATATTAGTTAAAAATTGAACTATATTAAATTTAATTAATTGTGTCTTTTAAAGTGAATTAGCTATTTTGTTAAAAATTCGTTTTTCTGGTTAAAAATTAAATTTTTAATCAAAAACTTGACTGTACCATTGATGATAAAAAAAGAATAATTTTCAGTTGAAAATTTAACTTTTTGGTTAAAAGCTTTGTTAGAGTTGACCGAGAAACGAACTTTTGAGAACAGTACAAGGAACTGAACTCTAAAGAATGACAGCAGGCTCTTTGGCTCAATGTCTCTGTTTGTTAAATTTTTGGAAGCAAAGTTTTTTTTTAACATAAACTTGAAAAGGTCAAATCCTGTAACAAAATTGCACAAGAAGGCGTATCCAGAAGAATACTTTAAGAAAATCAGTTTCTCAAAAACATCCTCAAGAAAGTAAATTTCTGTAACATGATTGCATGAAGGGAGTTAAAATAAGAGAAATATATAAACAACATTGTAATCTGCATATGGAAGATAGTTATATAACAAATGAAAAAAGAGGGAAAAAAAGAAAACCAGTTACTCATTAAGATATTATTATATATTTTTTTATCTTTAATATTTTTGAGATCTTTTGCACATTTTTGATTTGCTTAAATAACAATCACCAGAAATTAAAAAATATGACTCTAACACCTCCATGAATCAATGTTTTGAATTTGTTTGACTGTCAATCTGTGTGAAATATATGATGAAAATAAGATTGCTTTGTGAAGCTTCAATTTTGATTTATAATGAAAAATTTATCCTTTTGTTGCTTTTTCCTTTAGTCGAATAAGAGACGAATCATCTTTTTTTCTGAACCGTCGCATCGTAGAAACGAGATAATAAAAACCAAATTTTAAGGAATCACTTCAAAGTCGGTATTTCAAATATTTTCCCAATTCAAAAATTAAATTTTTTACTGTGCCATATTGAACCAATAAAAACTATCACTTAAGTAATTTCGTTTTTTGGAAATGTTTCTAATTTTTTATTTTGCAGCAAATATTAAAAAAATTTATTTCCACTCAATGTCTTCTGAAATATTAAAGATCAATTTTTAGAAAACAAAAAATCATTAAAAATTCTCGATATTAGTTATCGCAACATATAAACATTGATAATCAAAAAGACATTTTTTTTGTATATTAAAACTATTGCAGGTATTAAGAAAAATAATTTCATCTACAGAAAATATTTGGTTCATTTGCATAAGTAATACATATACTTCCTGCAGGCAAACTCATTTTTGGTAGGTACCACGATGCCATTATATCACTTTTATTATTTTAATAAAGTGTTTTTTGTTCGTAAGGAAATGATTTTTTTTATAGAATTCATTTTTTGGGCACAAAAACCATATGTGAAATTACGAGAAGAAACAATCATTGTGTCTAGATTAAAGATTTTTTAGAGTTGATCAAGAACCGAACTTTTGAGAACAGTACAAAGAATCGAGCTCTAGGGAATAAAGAAAAGAGAGCGAGGTGGTTTGGTTGTCTTTTTTCTTTTTTTCTCCGTCTTTTTTCATTTTTTAAATAACTGTCTCTAATGAGCCAATCATAATGTTGGTTAGAAACATATTTTTTTCCATAAATTACCATAATTTACCATACATTTCTGAAAATTTCCGTAAATTTGACAAATTTTCACATTTTTTTTGTAATTTTTCCAAAATTCTAAAAAATTCCAGCAGAAACCGTGTCTGGGTTCAAACAGTATCTGAAGTCATGCATTTTTTATGAACAATATCGTAGGTGAATTGTGTCTAAAACAGTCAATCCGCTAATACGGTCAGTCTTTAATAATTAACTGGTTAAAAGAAATATACGCTTGTTTTTTGTAGGAAAATACTGTGAAATTAAATACAGGCCGGTGACAAATGATTTTAAAGAATAAATATGAAAATTGACATAATAGAATGTCATTATATATTTGGATAAAATGGTCGTAACCTTGTGTGTATAAATCGGTCAGCCGAAAAAGATGTCGCGCCATCTGTCTACTTGCGGTAGAAATATTATCCCACATGCTATGTCATTTTTACATATTTAGTTTTATACGAAATAGTTACTCAATGTGAATAATTCATTGTGGTCAAGATATTTGTAAATAATTTAAAAGTGAACAATACATTAAAGCTTTGAACAAATTAGATAATTTTCCTTATTTAGTGTAGTGCTGTAACATAACCTATCAATTTTTACCACCGGTACTTTAAAATTTATTATTATGTTTTACCGTAAACAAATAGCTTTAAGATAATATAAGATGTTCTTTGTGTCGACCAGGGTAGTAGTTAATAAGAAGAGTGGAAGTTTTTCTGACTACTGGTCAAAAGTTTTATTAAAATTGAGAGTTCCCTCAAATCATAATTTGACGTTTCGACTACATTTCGGTATAGAGTATTAAAGTATGTTGGCAGCGCCATCAGACGGCGAAATTTTTGAACGGCTGGGTGAGTCGTTCTGCCGTGTTGTGCAATTACCATGGATAACAATGTAAATATTTGAGGGGTTTCAGCTTGAAAAACCGGATCAAGAAGAATTTTTTGCATAGCAGTAGGTTGCTCAAATACGGAGCATAAGAATGCGGATCTACAATTTTATTCCTTTCCGGGACACTGGTGGCAAAAAAAGCGAAAACAAGTGTGTTTAGTGCTGCCCGCAGGAAGCAGTATAAAGTACATATGTATGTATACCATTAAGCCATTTCCCTTTCGGGGTAGGCGTGACACTACCCGATTCGGGTAGTGTTTATAGGTTGATAACTTGTAGTAAATAACTACAAGTGTGGGCTCACCACACCCACGATGTGCCAACAGCACTCAGTTTTCTCGAATGGTCACCCATCCAAGTGCTAACCGCGCCCAACGCTGCTTAACTTCAGTGATCTGACGAGAACTGGTTTTTTCAGCGTGGTATGGCTGTTGTTACATATAATTTCTTAAAAACAAACATAGGCTTCACATAGTCCCTCTGGGATAAAATATAGGGACCAAAGGGTACTTTTTTACATCCTTATAGGGTACTTTTTTCGCGCTCAAAGGATAACAAAAAAATTCAAGTTAAATTCCAAACAATTCAAATGAATTGGAAGCAATTTAAAAATATTTTTAAAAAAACTTACTTGAAATCTGTAAATTTGAAATGACAAGGGAATTCAAAAGAATTTGATGAAATGCCTACAAATTAGAGGTGAGGTTAAAAGAC
This sequence comes from Andricus curvator, assembly GCA_932195095.1. Taxonomy (NCBI): domain Eukaryota; kingdom Metazoa; phylum Arthropoda; class Insecta; order Hymenoptera; family Cynipidae; genus Andricus; species Andricus curvator. The sequence goes on from CAKNYM010025076.1 coordinate 14,481, forward strand.
TTAAGGATCAATTAAATTAGAACTTTAAAAAATTGTTAAAATTCGGTGAATTCAATAAAATTAAGTGAATTTAGAATAATTAAAGCCAATTAGGAAAATTCAAGAGAATTCCACAAAATTTAAAAGAATTCAGGGTGATTTAAAAAAACTTGAAATCTTTGAAATCCTAGTAATTTCTAACCAAACAAGTGACTAATGACTACAAAACAATTCAAGAGAATTCAAATGAATTGGAAGATTCTTTATAATCGAAAAAATCTATTTCAGTAAAAATTGAGTCATTTTTGAGGAATTTATGGGAAATGAGAAGAATTCGATGATATTCATACAAAGTCCAGCTAAATTTAAAAAGCAATTAAGTGAATTGAAAACATTGCAAAAATATGAAAAAATGTATTGAATTAAATTTGAGATGAGTTTTAATAAAATTAAAGAGAATTTAAAAGAATTTTATGAAATGCCTACGAATTCAAGGTGAGTTATAGAGACTTCAAGATGAATTATACAAAAACTTTTTGAAAATCCATTGAATTGAGTCAAGTTGAGTGCATTTAGAAGAATTGAAAAGAATTTGAAAGAATTCAGAGTAATTAATAAGAATTCCAAATGCATGGCAAAAAATATTTGAAAATCTCTTGAAATCTTTGAAACCCTACAAAATCCCACACTTCTTGTGAATAAATTGTTCGAAATATATTAAAATATGTATTATTATCCTGTGAATTTCTTTAAATTTGATGATATTTCTAGAGATCCTAAAGAATTAATTAAAATACCTTGAGAGCTTTTAAAATTTCTTGAAATCATTGAAATCCTTAGGAAATCTTATAAAATCCCTTAGAATCTTTTTAAAATATCTTAAAACCTTACAGGTCCTGTAAAATCCATTCATATCTTCCAAAATTCTAGAAAATTCTTTAAAACCGCATACAATTTTTTTTAAATCCCTTCAAATTATCAAAATCCTTAGAAATGCCTTGAAATTGTTTAAAGCTCTTCAAAATGCCTGGGAATCTTTTAAAATACCGTAAAATATTTCAAATTCCATTAAATTACTGTAATCAATTAAAAATTACTTGTAATCTGTTAAAATAACCTAAAATATCTCAAATCCTTTAAAACATTTTTCAATTCTCTAAATTTTTGTAAAGCTTTTGAAAATGCCAAGTAATTAAAAAAAATCTACATTGAAATATTCCAATCATTGTATCAATTGATCCGCAGGATCATTTAAATAAAAACTTTTGAAAATTCAAAAAAATCCATTGAATTAAGTGGAATTGAGTAAATTGATAAAAATCGCTTCAAATCTTTGAAAACCTGCAAAATACCTCACTTGTCGTGAATAAATTCTATGAAATTCACTAAAATATTATAAAGTCCCGTGAAATTCTATGATGAGATTTCCTGAAATCCTGGAAAATGTATTAAAATATATTAAGAGCTTTAGAATCCCTTAAAACCATTGCAATCCTCGGAAATATTATAAAATCTTGTTCAATCTTTTAAAATATCTTAAAACCTTATAGGTCCTGAAAAATTTTTCCATATCTTCTGAAATTCTAGAAAACTCTTTATCCTAAAATAGTCTAAACGCTTTGAAATTGTCAAGTTTTAGTGCTTGAAAGCCACTTTCAATTATAATTACCATTTTTTATTATGTATTTTATGTATTATTTTATTTTTATTTCTCGCCTGTTTACATACAGCCACATATAGGCCTTCAGCTAAACTCACCTACCCGTTTGAAAAAAAAAAAAACATCAGGCGGCGCCACGTGCGTCCCACCAGAGATACTTGAGAGCTCTATAGACCGTAAGCCCATGACATAAATGGCATCTTTAATTGGTTTGAAAACTGTTTTGAAGTTGTATTTTTTAAGAAATTTGGTACAAAATTTTGAAATTAGTGGACAATATTAAAGGACTACAATTTGGTCCAGATTAAAGTCATTGTTTTGATTATTGTAGTTAATGTAATTATTATTGTTATTATATATTGTGTGTAGACGACGTTCTATCTGCTCGGTAACATATTCAGTTGGACAACCATTATCTTCAAAAAATTTTCTTATTATTTTTAAATTGTTTTCATGGAAAGAGGGGTGTGCAAGTTTTGTTGCCCGAACAACTAAACTATTGATAACGCTATTTTTGTATGGTAGATAAGTTATTGATCTAAAATTGGTGTAACCAATGGCCTTTAATGTGAATGACAGATACATCTAAAAAATTAATACTGTTATTTGATTCACGTTCTATTGTAAATTGTAATCTTTTGTGAAAATTGTTGAAAGTGTTTTCAAATTCAAGGATTAAGTCTTTATGTAAGCAAGATAGGACATCGTCCACGTATCTATAAAAGAATGAAGGTTTTTTGGGTAAAAAGCGATTCAAAACCTCAGATTCTACTTCCTCCATTACAAGATCTGCAATAGCCGCAGAGATCGGAGAACCCATGGGAACACCAAAGTCTGCTTATAAAATTCCTCTTGGACAGAGCAGGAAGCATTAGTTAGGCAAAATTTTAAGATTTTTGAGAAAAATTCAAGAAGTAATTTAGTATGTAATTTAATTTTCTGCCAATTATTTTCGACAGCATTTAAAACTAGGTCATGCGGTATATTAGTAAATAAGGATTTATCGTCTAATGAGAAAATTTCGAAGTCTTCAGGAATTGTATATTCCGTGATACTTTCAACAAATTGCCAACTATCTTTCGCGTGCCTTGATGTTTGACCCAAAATACGTTTAATAGGAATACTAATAAATTTTGAGACATAAGTTTGTCTTTATTATTTTTTATAACATTTTGTTTAAAAACAAACTCTTTTAACCTTTTACTATAAGCTGTTTTTACAATGATAACATGTCAGCATAACTCACTCTAATTTTCAAAAAACCAAAAATACATAAAATTCCCAGGACACTATCACACATTCAATGTAATCAATCTTTGCCATTTTTATTTTACTCAGCAAATTATAAACCAGCGTAACTTTAAATATTCACATAATCTCTAACAATTATAGTGTAATTTTATAGGTTGTATTTACTTCCATTTTTGTTCTGAAAAGGACTACCGAAGTGTAGTCGAAACGTCAAATCATTTGTAACATGTTCCAAAAAAATTATAACTTTTAAATTAATTGATGCAAAAAACTTTCATATTTTGAAACTTTGTTCTTGATTTCTTATTTTTGACGACAATAATTTGTTTATAAATAATAATCAATGTACTTTTAACCTCAATATAACCATAACATATTTTAACTCATATCTTACAATATTTTGCGAAATTCATATAATAAAAATGCTACAATGATAAAGAAATATTATAATGTCAAATTTAGCAACCTTGATGCTAAAATTCATAGCAAAATCAGCATGTCTAAACTCATGGAAATTTCTGACAATGATTAGAAATTTGTGGAATGTATAACATTACGGCAATTTATAAAAACTTACGAAAAATTATCGAAACTTGTGAAATTTAGAAACCTATGAAATTCATTGGAACATATGAAATTTGGGAATTTTTATCGGAAGCTTTGGAAGGATGTACACATTTTCTCATCTAATAATACATGCAGAAGGCAGCAGACATAACACCAACCAACTAAGTGGTCGGGGAATGTAAGGGGCTAACCCACGAAAATTGTCCAAATTTACTTTTTTGGTTTTTCGTATTGTCCTATCTGTCCTACGTATCGTGTTTTTTAAGAAAGCGAACAAAATTGAATTTTACTATTTTTTATGAAACAACAAAGTTCCCGAAGAGGACATCCCAATGAGTATTCGGGGAACATAAGGGGCTAACTCCGTACAGAGTCTTACGGAGGTTCATGACTTTTTGTTAGTCATGTGAGTTTTTAAGTGAAGAATACTAGTCTGCTTTGCACTACCAACACGTTCTTGTGCTTACGTTATATTGAAAACTACAAACAAGAGCCAGTTGTTTGTCAACAAGTGACGTGCATGAGTATTTCTTTTTTTTTCGTTCGAACACAATTAATTATTGAAAATATTCACGAATTGCACGAAGGTTATTATTACAGAGAGTTTCTCAAGTAGAAAATGTCAATCGTATTTCAAATGCAGCACGAATATAGTCGTGGTTTGAGGGTTAGCCCTTTATGTTCCCCGATTACCCCTTGGGATAGTCACCGGAAAACTTTGAGAGCCCACAGTTGGAGAAATATTTCTCTGAAACCTTGATATGTTGTATATTATACCCTTTTTATTTCAGTTTTGTTAACGCTAACAAAAAATTACACGGAAATAATAAGTGATACAATTTTTCCGTTTTCCTGAAAAATTTTCCGAATAAGGGTTAGCCCCTTATGTTCCCCGAACATTCAACTATGACTTTCTCCGGTTCTAGTTCTGTCCCTATAATTCTCCTCCATTGACCGAAGTCGGATGAGACTGGCGTTATAACGTGACCCTTCACCTTAGGACAAGTGGCTAATCATTTCGGACATGATTTTTACTCGCAAAATACATTTCTCGCATCAAGTTGGCATTAGGGCGTATACTTTTAACAATAAACAATAGAAACAATAGAATAGCCTCGGAATGGATTGAAACTTTGGAGGATGAAAGGTAAAGAACCAATTTCAAGCAGTCTTTAGGGGGATCCTCCAGTAAGCCGCCATATTGCACAGGGCATGGTAGATCACCACTCACAGCACGAAAATGAGAGTTAACCAAACCTGATGGTCGACCATCAACAAAACTTCACATTTCACAAATTCCATTTCCGGAGGCCCCGGAAATAGCAAATGGTGTCATGAATTGGCAAACGTATCGGCAAGACTAATCCACTTTTAACTTTATACATAAAGGTTTCGAGTCGAGAAAAAGGGATGGAACCTAGATCTCACTGGGACCCCAGTTTTCTCTCTTAACAATTTCTTTCATTATTTTTCCGCCAGAATCTCCGACACCTCTCCCTCCAAGATGGGGGACCAACTTTAAATCCGGGTGCTGGGATTGGCCGCCAATGCTCGATTATCGAGAAGGTATGTGGTTTTTGATTTCTGGTAAAGGTATTGGCGGGACACACTGTGCTGGGTTGGAGTGAGAGGGCCCCGCCAAAGCTTTTTCCAGCTCCATTAAGTGCATCGTGGAAAGTGTGGGATAAGAGAAACGCGAAGACAGACTTCGCGGTTCTCTAAATATCCATTAAAGTGATTTCCGCTCTAGAGGAACACAAAGTTGATCTTCGCGGACAAATAGACGAATTTTTTACATAAAATTTGATATTGAATCATATGGTAGTCAAGGGGTCGGATTGATTATGAATGACAAAGCAAGACAGTATCTCAAATATCAAGGATATGTATCGTCCAGATTGCTGTGAGTTAGATGAAGGTAGGAATCAGAAGATTATTTAGCATAGCGTGCTACGCCCCAGTTGATAGTGATCCGAGAGAAGTCAAAGACGGCGTCTGGGATACTTCAAATGATACAATAAGTACTTGCGATCAAGGTGGAAGAATAATTTTGTCAGGAGATATGAACGGATGGGTCGGCGTCCAACGTCAGGATACCTGGTGTAAAGGAAAAAACCGCAGTATATATCAAGATTGAAAATTTATAGAAACCGGAAGTGCGAATAGATTTTCAGAATAAGATAAACGAACGCATAGATACGGCAACTTGGGAGGCCTTGGAAGCAATAAAAGGTCAGGCAGATCTCACTAATTAAACAGCTGGCCAGCAAGAAAATCTGCGACATACGGTAAGCAGTAAAAAATAAACTGTGCCTGCTGAGGATGCTTTGGCTAGCGTTAGCTATTTTCAGACAACCACCTCAACAGAAATACCGTGAGAGAGAATCAAGTGGGATACCACAATGAATGAGAAATTGATGCGTTTCTATTATGAAAGTGCAAATTTTGAAGCCTCACGCAAATAAGGATAAAATTTCAGAACGAAATTTGATTCAAAGTATCCGCAAATAGAGGAAGTCGCACTAAGAAATCTTATCGCTAAAGTGAAGGACATCAGGACTAATCTACACATCTCTGAAGATCGAGCAATGGAGATTAAACAACAGGTTGAGTTGACGTGAAAAGCGACGGCAATGAACATCAGTTAGATAAAGCCGCGTCACACGAACAAGCAGTGGCAAATGATGTTCTTCCCTAACCTGGTGATGATCCAGCACTACCACATCCTCCAGAGGTAGATGGCCTAATACAACCAGAGCCAGAAGCAGAGGATCATAAACCAAAAAGGCGATTAAAATGGACATACCATATGAACAGAGATGTAATGCACTTTTATTTTTTGGCAAAGAAAAGTGGGCAAAGTGTAAGGAGAGAACATTATCGACTCTTCTTACTTTAGTACCCAGAACTAGCGAGCAGAATTTAGCAGATCAAAAACGCTCAATATCTGTTAAAAGATTGCTTTTAGCTGTTGAAGTAGCTGCCATCGGAATGGAAGTGGAACAGCAGCTTCCTATTGATGAACTTCCCTTGGAAGATGTGGACAACAAAGACTTTATTGAAGCTGAAGGCATAGGTGCTAGGGATAATGAACATCAAGCACCGGATCCACTAGAACCACATCCGGACATTATAAACCATGATCTGAACAGAGAAGTCCCAGAAAAACTACAGCACCTTGAAAGGAAATTTGGTAATGCTTTGCCAGAGTTCAGACATGTAGAGCCAACACAAAGGCATTCACTGCCCAAGATGAACATCACAAATGATCTGCGTGCACTAATAAAACACCTGACCAGCAGGGTTTTACCTATGCATTTGAACGCAACACAAACTGCATTAGAGGTGCAAACAATCATGTCGACTGACTCAATATAAAAAAGGAAATCGAACCAGAAAGCTGATACACCATAATAATAACATCATCCTTCCTCGGTACATCGAGACATACACACCAGCAATATTGTATGAGATTATAGACTCCCAACGGCAGAGGCTTGATGATCTCACTGCTAGACTGCGTCGGTACAAGAAAAGTAGTGCAAAAAGGCAACAAAATCGAACCTTTCAGGAAGATGAATGAAGGTTTTATCGTGAACTGAGTGCAAAGCAAAATAACCAACAAGACACAGAAATCCCTCAATTGAAAGACCCTGAAATGAAGCTGACTAACATCATAGCTTCAGATGTTTCAACGGTTTTAGAAAAAGAAAGTAACTGGAAAGCTCCAACTCCGGACATGGAGTACAACTTCTGGTACAAGTACCTGACTAGTGTGCATCCTGCGTTGGCAAGGTGTTTTTAGAAGATCATCGAACACGCAGGTCTGATGCCAGGCTTTGCGCTCCAGGGTACTACGTATAAGTTACCTAAAAAACGAGGCGCTCAAAATCCATCTGAATTTAGACCGATAGCCTGTCTTCCAACAATATATAAATGTCTTACAGCTATCATAGCAGATAAGCTATATTCTCACTGCGACGAAAATGACATCCTTACAGAAGAACAAAAAGGATGTTGTAAAAACTCGCAAGGCAGTCAAGATCTAGTCACCATAGACGCTGCTTCCATGACGCAAGCTCGTAAACAACAGAGAAACTTGCACATGGCATACATTGACTACAAGCAAGCGTTTCCTTCCGTACCACGTGACTATTTGCTTGAAGTCTTAAAAGTATACAAAATTTTCCCACGCTTCATTGACTTCCTAAGTCGTGCGATGATGCTTTGGCGTACAAGAATCAAGTATTTTGATCATGGACAACCAAGGCTAACTAGATCATTACGCATTACGACGGGTATATTCCAAGGAGACTCCTTCAGTGCATTATGGTTCTGTTGAGCGTTGAACCTACTGAGGGAAACACTGAACAGCATGTCTCATGGGTTTCGAGTACATGATAACGAGGATGGTGTTCAAGTGACCCATCTTCTATACATGGATGAGCTGAAGCTATACGCTAGTTCGGACCAGAAACTACAGCAAGTGATTGATGTTACAATGCAGTTTTCCAATGATATCCACATGGAGTTCGGACAATATAAATGCAGAATAGTGCATTTAAGCAGATGAGAATTAGGGACCGCAGGGCTAGAGAACGATTTCGAGAATGACATCGAGACAATGGCTAAGGATATTCAGCATACGATAGTTAAGAAAAGCCTAACGACTGCCTTCACTGCAAGACTCAGATTGGTTTTGAAGAGTTCTCTTAACTCGGCAAATAATATCAGGGCAATCAACACCTATGCCATCCCTGTCCTCACGTACTCCTTTAGGCTGATCAAATGGTTGAACACCGACCTCGAACGATTAAACAGAATCATCCGCGTAGAAATGACGGAACACCGAATGCACCACAGTAATTCGGCGATTAAAAGGGTAGTTCTACCTTGACATACGGGGGGTGGGGGCATTTTAGATGTCAGGAAACTGTGTGAGTCACAAGTTATACAGTTGCGAGACTATTTTAACAGCAAGCGAGATGTTACGCTTTACAACATCATCTGTAAAGCGGATTTTGACTACACGCCCTTGAATTTGTCCTCAGAGAAGGCCTTGAATATCAGGGCAGAAACCATAGAGGAATTAGAAACGCAATGGAGACAGAAAGCCATCCACGGCAAACACCCCAAAACGTTAGATAAATATGGAGTGGAAAGTGAGGCATCCAATATTTGGCTGAGAAACGGCGTCCTGTATCCAGAAATGGAAGAATTCGTCATTGCGATTCAGGACAGTGTTGTCAGTACCAGAAATTATCGCAAACACGTGTTACTTCAAGACATGGTTGATCGGTGCCGATTGTGTGGTGATACAAACGAATCCATCGAGCACATTATTGATGGTTGTCTCGTAATGGCTTTAAGAGAATATACGCACAGACATAATCATGTGGGGGGCATTATACATCAACAACTTGCCCTAAACCTAGGACTCTCAACAGAATGGATGCCTTTCTATAGATACATTCCAATGCCCATTTTAGAAAACGAAGATTACATCTTATATTGGGATGTTACTATCCACACGGATCATTTCATCCGAGCCAATCGACCCGACATCATGATGCGAGAAAAAAAGGAGGAAGAGTCTACATCATCGACATTGCTTGTCCACTTAACCGAAATTTGCAGACAACCTATACAGCCAAGATCCATAAGTATGGCGAGCTAAGGCTAATAATTCATGTTATGTCTGTTACAACCTTATGAAGAAATAGTATTAGAAATTCATTATAAGCGTATAATATATATATATACCATTAAACCATTTCCCTTTCAGGGTAGGCGTGACACTACCCGATTCGGGTAGTGTTTCTAGGTTTTTCTTGTAGTTATGAATAACTACAAGTGTGGGCTCACCACACCCACGATGTGCCAACAGCACTCATGTCAGTATTCTTGAATGGTCACCCATCCAAGTACTAACCGCGTCCAACGCTGCTTAACTTCAGTGATCTGACGAGAACTGGGTTTTTCAGCGTGGTATGGCCATATATGTGATATGTTATCATTTTTCTAAATTGAATTTTTTATAATTTTTTGAACTAAAATTCTTTCTAGGATTTTCTCAGCCTCGCACAGTGGAGTGAAATAAAAAACAAAGGTTCTATATGACATTTAGAACGCAATTATGTACCGATTTTAGATTTTTTGTTTGTTTGAAAAACTCAGGATTAAATTTTTTAGGAAATAGTGAAAGTGGATTTTTTATTGTTTTTTTACTTAATTTTGATGTTAGTGCAAACAGCGAAAAAAGTTTCGATTTTTTTAGTTGCTTTTTTGACCTCCTAGATGAAATTTTTCTTATACTTTTTGCCACTTTCATTCAATGCAATGATGTATGAGAAAGTAAGAAATGGTTGACTTGTCTTAATAGTATATTTCTGCTCTGAAATTGCTTACTTCTATCGTCAGAAGGATACGTCGCTATTAAACTTTAAAATTGAATTTTAATAATTAATTCTATAATCTAATTATATAGACTGCTGTCTGTCTGTAGCCTGTAAGCACGATAACTTTCGAAAAAATGATCAGATTGGATTGAGCTTAGGCACACTTTTATAAGGCCTAAAAGAAAAGGACAAGTTCGATAGACAGCTATTTTAGATGAAAATTTAGAAAGTGAGAGCATTTTCAAAATTGTTGACACCCTTTTCTTCAAGATTCAAAAATTCTATGTACGGAACAAAAAACGTTGCTTTTTCAAAGCCCTACGAGATTATCATAACAACTCTTTTAATTTTCTTGAAAAATCGAAAATTCAAATTTTGACTCCACAAAACATAATTTAAAAAAATAAAAAAACTCAATTTGGCGGTCAAGCTATGCAAGATACAAGGCAAAAAACACAAGCAAAAAAAATTAATAAGAAAAAGTTGCTTGAATAAAGAGCTACAAATTTGTTGTAAATAATTTTTTGATAGGACGCGTAGTTTTTGTTTTAATCGTAAAAAATAACATTAACGATAAAAAAATTTAATTTTTGAAATGATAAATTTTTCAAAAAACAAAGCAAGGTAAGAAAAAAGGAGTACTGAAAAAAAATTGATAGACAAAAGTTGTTTACCCAAAAAATAAACCCCCTGAAGCCGAAAATCAAGTTTTGGCGATGGCGTTTCTAAAGACTTACCTCTTTGGTTGAAAATATAACTATTTTGTTAAAAATGCACTCTCTTCACAATTAGCTACAGACAGACAGCAGACTTGTTGAAAACCGACTAAGTCAAATTTTACATAAAACCAATACTTTCTCATTATGATGAGAATGCAAAAATTATTTTTTCTGCCTATACATTTTTGAGATGTACGTTCGTCTATATAATTAGTTTATAGAATTACTTATTAAAATTCAATTTTAAAGTTTAATGGCGACGCATCCTTCTAACGATAAAAGTAAGCAATTTCAGAGCAGAAATATACTTTTAAGACAAGTCAACCATTTTTTTCTTTCTCATACATCATTGCATTAAATGAAAGTGGCAAAAAGTATAAGAAAAATGTCATCTACGAGGTCAAAAATGCAACTAAAAAAATCGACACTTTTATCGCTGTTTGCATTAACATCAAAATTAAGTAAAAAAAACAATGAAAAATCCACTTTCACTATTTCATAAAAAATGTAATCCTGAGTTTTTCAAAACAAAAAATCTAAAATCGGTACATAATTGCGTTCTAAATGTCATTTAGAACCTTTGTTTTTTATTTCACTCCACTGTGCGAGGCTAAGAAAATCATAAAAAGAATTTTAGTTGAAAAAATTATAAGAAATTCAATTTAGAAAAATCATTATACGCTTATAATGAATTTCTAATACTATTTCTTCATAAGGTTGTAACAGACATAACAGCAAGTTGAGGAGCCATTGACCAGTTCTTTAATTCGGAAAAAAATGTTAAACCCAAAAAATTCACACAAAAAAAATGTAATACGTATTACATATTTTTTGTCAGTTCTTAAATTCTTCTTTAACGTCGCTTGTTTACGATTGTCACGATGCAATCTCGTCTACTCTTGACTTTTTCAAGGATAGTACATAAAGATTTTCTATTTCACAGCAAGAAAAATACGTTTTACAATACAGTTTATTTCTATTGCTTCATTTCCCACCTAAATGAAGATAATCATTTTTGTCAATAATTTGATAATGGCTAGTATATAAGCAATTACGACACGTATGCAAAATCTTGTTAGTTGCGGCTCTGGGAATTCTTTTTGAAACGTAGTACTGGCACTCTGAAAAAATGAAGAGGTTCATTTTAACTTCGATTTTCATATTTGCGTTATCTGTTCGTAAGTAGAATATCATATATACTACCAAATTAATCATACAGTAAAATATCTTACATCCAGATATCGATTATATTCAAAAATTTGCATTTCACTTCCAAACAGGTGAAACATATGTTATTATCATTGTGCGTCTGTCGTTTATTTTTGGTCAGAATACGTTTAAAAAACCTAAATTCCATCTTGAGGTGTACCGATGAGTTGAATTCAACTGAAATTTTTTCTCACATATGTTATCATTTCTCTAACATATGTTAGATAAAATTTCAGTACAAAGCTGTTAAAATTAACTATTTTACAAATCTTATTACATTATGAGCTCAAATTCTCGCCGAAATACGTTGGTAAGATTTTAATTCAATCTATACGTGTAGGAAGAAACTAAAATTTCTTCCAACATGTGAAGGTTCCCCGAAGTATGAAAATATCCGCGTATCCAGCAAGATTCCGAAGGAATGTTCGGGGAATGTTCGTGAGGAATTTAATTCATTAAATAAATTAAATGTACATAATGCGAACATTTTTCACGAATATTCCCGGAACCTCTAATTGAAATATTCCAGGAATGTCGAGGGAAATTCCTATGTGCAAAAAACCTCCCGCTTGCTAAAAATTAAATCTGCAAAAAACAAACTGCGTCAGAATTTTGGGCTTATTCTGGATCATTCTAGACTGTCGAATGCACCAAGATAAAATTTCAAAAACCACCCCTATGTACAAAAAGCCACTGCCTTAGTAAAAACTCAAACCAGAAAAAAAAATAGAAAGTAGTTGCGGGCTTTTCTTGGGTTCTCGAATGGTTGAAACTTTTTTTTCAAAAACCACCCCTACATCTAAACAATGAAATACTTATCTATAAATTCGAGTTTGAATTTTCAAGAAGCCCAAAAATCAGAGACTCTATTTACTTGCAGACCTTTAGAAGGTTTTCGTCGAAAGAATTAAAGGTGGATTGTAAGGGTTGTTGAACATTATTGATAGATTCAAAATATAACCTGATGTTTCATGAAGGGGACCTTAGTGATTATTTCTATTTAAAATATTGTTTGGCCTTATTATATGGTAAATTTTCGGAATTTTTGCGTTAAAACCACTAGTGGTGGACTACAAGCGTTGCAGAATATCATTGTTGGATTCAAATCTTAACCTGGAGTTTTGCGAAGGTGACCTGAGTGATTATGTTCACTTAGAAAATTTTCTGGCTTTTTTACTTGCAGACATTTGCAATGTTTTCGTTGACAGAATTAGGGGTGGATTCTAAGGGTTGTTGAATATTATTGTTGGATTTAAAACTTAACCTGGAGTTTCGTCATGGTGACCTGAGTGACTATTTCCACTTTGAAAATTTGCTGGGATTTATACATGCAGACCTTTGGAAGATTTTTTTCAAAACAACTCGAGTTAGATTCTAAGGGTTGTGGAATATCATTGTTGGATTTCAAGCCTAACCTGCAGTTTTGTGAAGGTGACTTGAGTGATTGTTTTACCTAAAATATTGTCTGGTTTTCTCACTGGCAGACTTTTGGAATGTTTCCATTAAAGAAGTAGGGGTGTATTCAAAGGGTTGTTGAATTTTATTGTTTGATCTAAAACATAGCCTTGATTTTTGTGAGTGTGAAATAATTCTTTTCACGTAAAAACTTTTATGGCTTTTTTACTTGCAGACCTTCCAAATGTTTTCGTTAAAACAACTAGGGGTGAATTCTAAGGGTTGTTGTATATTATTGTTGTATTTGAAAATCAACCTGGAGATTTTTCAAGGTCACCTGAGTGACTATTTTCACCCAAAAAATTTTCTGGATTTTTTACTTGCAGACCTTTGTAAGGTTTTCGTTAAAAATACTAGGGGTGGAATTCTAAGGGTTGTTGAATATCATTGTTGGATTTCAAGCCTTGCCTGGAGTTTTGTGAAGATGATCTGATTGATTATTTTTACTTCACAAATTATCTGGCTTTTTTACTTTCAGACCTTTGCAATATTGTCGTTGAAAGAACTAGGGGTGCATTTTAAGGGTTTTTGAATATCATTGTTGGATTCAAAACTCCACCTGGAGCTTCGTGAAAGTAACCTGAGTTATTATTTTCACTTTGAAATTTTTTTGGCTTTTTTGCCTGCAGACCTTTGTAATTTTTTCGTTAAAATAACTACGGATGGATTCTAAGGGTTGTTGAATATTATTGTTGAATTTAAAGCTCAGCTTGGAGTTTTATGGTGAATTTATGATTAATTATCTTTACATAAAAACTGTTTTTGCTTTTTAACAGGCGGACCTTTAGAATGTTTTCATGAAAACCCCTAGGGGTGGATTCTAAAGATTGTTAAATATTATCGTTGGATTCCAAACTTAACCTGGAGTTTTGTTAAAGTGACGTGAGTGATTATTTTCACTTAGCATATTTTCTGGCTTTTTTACTTGTAGAGCTTTGAAATGTCTACGTTTAAACAACAAGGGGTGGATTCTAGGGGTTGTTTAATATTATTATTGGATTCAAAACTTAGTTTGGAGTTTTGTTAGGGTGATCTGATTAATTATTTTCACTCGAAAGCTTTTCTGGCTTATTTATTTTGCAGACCTTTGGAATGTTTTCATTGAAACAATTAGGGGTGAATTCTCAGGGTTGTTGTATATTATTTTTGAATTTAAAACTTGACCTGGAGTTTTGTCAAGGTGACCAGAGTGATTATTTTCACATCAACAATTTTCGGGGTTTTTTACTCGCAGACCTTTGGAATGTTTTCATCAAGACAAGTAGGGGTGGATTCAAAGGGTTGTTGGATGTTTTTGTTGGATATAAAACTTAACATGGAGTTTTGTGAAGGTGACCTGAGTGATTATTTTCACTTACAAAATTTTCTGGCTTTTTTACCTGCAGACCTTTGAAATGTTTTCGTTAGAAAAACCAGGGGTGGATTCTAAGGGTTTTTCGATATTATTGTTGGACTTTAAACTTAACCTGGAGTTTTGGGAAGGTGACTTGGGTGACTATTTTCATTTAAATGATTTTCTGTTTTTTTTTTACCTGCAGACCTTTGGAATGTTTTCGTTAAAACAACTAGGGGTGGATTATAAGGGTAGTTGAATTTTATTGTTGAATTTAGAACTTAACCTGGAGTTTTGTCAAGGTGACCTTAGTGATTATTTTTATTTTTAATATTGTTTGGCTATTTTACTTGAAAAATTTTTGGAATGTTTTTGTCAAAACAACTACGGGTGGATTCTAAGGGTTGTTGAATATAATTGTTGGATATAAAACTTAACCTGGAGTTTTGTGAAGGTGACCTGAGTGATTATTTTCACTTAAAAAATTTTCTGGCCTTTTTACCTGCATAACATTTGAATGTTTTCGTTAAAACAACTACAATACGGGTGGATTCTAAGGGTTGTTGAATATTATTGTTGAATTCAGAACTTAACCTGGAGTTTTGCCAAGGTGACCTTAGTGATGATTTTTATTTTTAATATTGTTTGGCTTTTTTACCTGGAGAATTTTTGGAATGTTTTTGTTAAAGCAACTACGGGTGGATTCTAAGTGTTGTTGAATATAATTGTTGGATATAAAACTTAACCTGGAGTTTTGTTAAGGTGACCTTAGTGATTATTTTTATTTATAATATTGTTTGGCTTTTTTACTTGGAGAATTTTTGGAATGTTTTTGTTAAAACAACTACGAGTGGATTCTAAGGGTTTTCCGATATTATTGTTGGACTTAAAACTTAATCTGAAGTTTCGTGAAGGTGACCTGAGTGATTATTTTCACTTAAAAAATTTTCTGGCTTTTTCACCTGCAGACCTTTGAAATGTTTTCTTTGAAACAACTAGGGGTGGATTCTCATGTTTGCTGTACATTATTGTTGAATTTAAAACTTCACCTGGAGTTTTTTCAAGGTGACCAGAGTGATTATTTTTATTTTTAATATTGTTTGGCTTTTTTACTTGGAGAATTTGTGGATTGTTTTTGTTAAAACAACTAAGGGTGGATTCTGAGGGTTGTTGAATATTATTGTTGGATTCAAAGCTTAGTTTGGAGTTTTGTTAGGGTGACCTGATTAATTATTTTCAATCGAAAGCTTTTCTGGCTTATTTACTTCGCAGACCTTTGGAATGATTTCGTTGAAACAACTAGGGGTAGATTCTCATGGTTTTTGTATATTATTGTTGAATTTAAAACTTGACCTGGAGTTTTTTCAAGGTGACCTGTGTGATTATTTTCACTTTAAAAATTTTCTGGCTTTTTTACCTGCAGACCTATGGAATGTTTTCGTTAAAACAACTAGGGGTGGATTCTAAGGGTTGTTGAAGTTTATTGTTGAATTCAGAACTTAACCTGGAGTTTTGTCAAGGTGACTCTAGTGATTATTTTTATTTATAATATTGTTTGGCTTTTTTACTTGAAGAAGTTCTGGAATGTTTTTGTTAAAACAACTACGGGTGGATTCTAAGGGTTGTTGAATATTATTGTTCGATATAAAACTCAACCTGGAGTTTTGTGAAGGAGACCTGAGTGATTATTTTCACTTAATAAATTTGTTTTTCGTTTTAATCGTTGAAAATTACATTACAAAAAACAATTTTATTTATGGAAAAATAACCATAATCTTTGGGGTCATTCAGAAACTACTTTACGCTATTTTGAACACTTTTTTACCCCTCTCCTTCTTCGTCACAGATCGCCACACAAAGCTTGAACCCTCCATTGCGTGGCGTCACAAATACCAACCCCCTCTCGCTTTAAGGTGAAGATTTTCTTTTCGATTTGAGCTTTCGAGCTATAGAGTCGATTTTTTCAAAAAACAGTAGAATTTCAAACACAAAAAAGTGAATTTTTAAACAAGAAAGGTAATTTTTTAAACAAATAATTGATTTCTTCGCACAAAAAATTCATTTTAGACCAAACAGGTCAATCAAGCTGGCATGACTACATTGCACAGATGTACTAAAGACCTATAGGGAACTAAGTGCTCATTTAGAGCTAACTCAATGTCCTATAGCCAAATCTAATGCTCGACATTTAAAAAAGAAAACCTGTAGTCATCTGGGTGGTCCACAAATTTTTGTTTGAATTTCCATGCATATCGCCCCGAAATTTGTTCGTTAACACTTTTTAAGCTAGTCGCGATTTTGATTGTTTTCACACAAATGACGAAAAAGAATATTGGCTTCTTGATAGCGGCGCGGCGCTTCTCGTGACATGTCTTGCCGTCAAGAACGGTACGCGGAATTCACGTCGTCCCGAGACGAGTTTGTTTATCTCGGTGATGGAACCAAAGTAACCTTAGAAGTTCGCGGTAAAATTTTTACAAAGCGTCTTATTGATGGTGCATGGATTGACGGCGTAATTGATGATGTTTTATACGTTCCATCTTTGAATAAAAATTTATTATCTATAGGAATATGTACGTCCAATGGCTGTTCTGTTTTTTTCAACGGCGATTGCGCAAGTATTCCTTCGAGAGATGATGTTTTAATGGCGCGTATACTTAAACTTAATAAAGTGATTTTCAAGTAAACTATGCATCTGCCGTGCCGTCAAAAGTTTCGGCACGAACGCTTAGAAACGTAAACCGCACCTCCATCAAAAACATGATAAAAATTAATGCAGTTTCCGGTTTTTCTGTACAGAATAAGAATGAGTATTTTTGTGAAGGCTGTCCGCTTGGAAAACAGTTTAAAGCACCTTTTTAGAAAAACGAGAAAATTCTCAGTCAAATTCCTGGTGAAATTATTTACACAGATTTATGCGGCCTGATGCAAACTGCTTCCGTCGGTGGCGCGAGATTCTATTTACTCTTCAAAGATGAAGCGACCGGGTTTCGCAGTTTGTTTTATCAGACACAAGAGTGATTCTTTTGATGCTATAAAGAAATTTTTTGTTTCAAGTAAAAATTAATTTGAGAAGAAAATAAAGATTTTCCGAGCAGACAACGGTACGGAGTGCATCAACAAAGATGTAAAAGATTTCGTAGGAGCAAAGGGCATCAAACTTTTTACATCAGCACCGTGTACCCCGGAACAAAACGTGCGCGCTGATCGCGAGATGCGAACGATCATAGAGAGCGCGCGAACAATGCTTCTAGCGAAAAATTGACATACGCGTCTTTGAGCAGAAGCCGTTAATACGGCGGTTTACGTTTTAAGCAGAATGCTAGGTGCTTGTTCTGATGTAACTACACCAAAAATGAGATAAGAAAGACGAAAAATTAATTTTCGTAGGCTACGAAAAAGAATCTCAAAATTATCAGTTATGCAACCTGGAGACAGGTCACGTTAGTGTTTCGAGAAAGGTGATATTTAATGAAAGTTCACTGATAAATGTGAAGAGCGACGGCGCAAAAGTTTTTATCAGAATCGACGACGAGTCTTTCGTGGAATCCAAAAACTATCGTGAGTTTCTTGCGACTGATCAACGTTTACCTGAGCCTCGGGACGGGTTACGGACGGACTATCGTGAGAACGACGCTCCTTTGAACTTTCAGGGGGCGGACGCTTTTGAGCTTGCAGCTGGGGCACCTGGAGAGCCAGTGCTGTTTCTGAGGAACCCCGTAATTTTAACGAAGCTATTAACTGCACCGATTCGGATTTGTGGAAACGCACAATTTATGAAAAGCTACAAGCTTATGAAAGAAATAAAACGTGGGAAATCGTCGCATTGCTGGACACGCGAAAAGCAATCGGATTTAAATGGGTTTTTAAAGTAAAGGACTTCAGCAATGAAAACGCTCCACGTTATAAAGCCAGCTTGTAAGAATCTCAGTTTCGTGCAATTCGATGTTAGTACCGCTTATTTGAATAGTGAACTCAAAGAAACCACTTATATGAAAATCCGAGACGGTTTAAACGTAAACGAAAAAAATTTAGCGTTGAAATTAAATAAAGCAATTTACGGCTTGAAGCCATCCGGACTTTGCTGGAATGAGAAGTTTCACGGGTTTGTGAAAAGCCTGGATTTTGTTCAAAGCAGCGCAGATATCACACGGCATATTTGTCTCAATGAAATTAACAAGATGTAACAAAAAAAAAAAAAAAATTTGAAATCGGGCCAAAAGAACACTTAGAGATTACTTAAATTTGCCAAACTGAACTTCAATATATATTTCTTAAATTAATCCGACAAAATCATTCCGGAAAAGTTAGCAATCTCAACGAACAAAGGAAAAGTTCTCGACTATGTGATGCGTGGAAGAAACGCGATTCATGAGTTTTCAATACTATAAAATTGGGGTAGATCTTTTTAACGTCAACACACATTTGGATCATAACTCGACTGGGGGCTCAGTTCAATAAAATTGCACACTTTTAGGTTAACACACAGAAGGGGGCTCACTTATGATTAAAATTGGGTTTCGGGATGAAACTCAACTTGGGACTCCATTACATGATCGGATAAAATTATTAGAAATGCTCAACGGGCCTCAGTTCAGATTTCAACAATTTTGGAGCAACACTAGACTGGGGACTCAGTTCACTGGTTACACACAAAATTCACACTTGATGATGATATTTAAAAAAAATATTTAGGATCACTTCACTGAAATATGTATAAAATGAAAAAAAGGCCCAGATAGAGAGTCTCCGTCTCGGCCACGTGTGATGCCATTTTCTCGACAGAAGCAAAAGTATGCAAGAATATTAAACTTCGAATAATGATGGCCACGTGTCGAGCGAAGTTTCCTCCTACTCAATAAATATGCGATGGCCTTACCCGCTGAATTCCAGAGCTTCGTTGACGAACTTCGTTGTGATGAGGGATCGTTGAGTGTTCCTTCGCTATTTTTAAAAGAAAACTGCTCGACAATAGAAGCGCGAGAAAGTATATAAAATAATACTAGTCGACTTTTCACGCCTGTGGGCGGCAGAGAAGAGCGAGCGTACCGGCGACGGTCTGGGATTCGGTCTCAGCGTTCATTCTCCTCCTTCTTTTCGGCGTTCTTTTTGGTGGTGAGGCCGCTGCGGCGACGGGGTGCTGGGTTATATTCCAAGGCCGTGTGAATAAATGAGGTCGGTGCCTTGTTGTTTTTAGTTTTCATCCTTCCTACTTTCGATTATCGCCAAAATTGATCCAGTGTTGTCATTTCATTGTCCTCACTCTTCAATCTACCCATTTCATCACCTTCTGGAGCCCGGAATTACCCTGGCTGATCAGTGCAGGATTTGGTTCGGTACCAATTGGTATGAGCCGACCTGCAGAGGGCACTGCACATTGTGATTTCCTAGTTATGTTGGGAATTGACGAAGAAATTTCTCATCGTAAAGTTTCCAAAAAGATTCCACGGCAGGTCGATGAGTCGTTTCGGATTTTCCGTAACTTGCAGCGTTACTTCCAGTATGGTCAGCATGCTAACATGATGCATTGAGATGAGGATCCACAGCTCCTTTGAGTCTGGCAGACGATAGTAGATAGAAAAGGCGGGAGAGTTTAAACGGCTTGAAACGTGTGTCGATAGAATCTATTCGTTCTAAGACTCTCGAGTGGCGTCCCATTTGAGTCTCGAAGTCGAAAGAAGTCCCTCGATGTACCACGATGCATCGACGAGCCCGGAACGTAACAAAAAAAAAAAAAGAAATGAACAGAATAAGTCCTTAGGCCTATAACTCTTAAATCTAGCTCTAGTCATGGAGTTTTCGTACCATCGTCAAGTGAATGAATCTAACGTAAATCTTTAAAATGATACTGCCGTGATTTGGAAGAACACCATTAACTGCAACTCGGATAAGTCACCTGAACGCAGTTAACGGAAGGCAGCTCAAGGGACTTATGCAAAATGCAGTTAACGGTGTTCTTCCGAATCATGGCAGATCACCTGTGTTTCTACTCCAAAATCATAAAAAAAACTGAAACTCTAAAGGTTTTGAAAGACTAGAAAGTGGAACCAGAAAGAAAGCAGAAGGAACAAGCTTCTAGTGATGTTAAAACAACGTGTATGATACAGACTAGCACTCAAGAGAACACACCAATAATTTTTCTTGACTTGAAATTGACTCTATCAAATTACATGGAGTAAGGCCTCTCTATACAAGTGAAAGGTACCATTGGCAAATCTTTAATTTGCAAAGAATACAAAGAATCACGAAACCAAACTTCTTTTATTCAAAACTATATTGATGGGTTCTACGAATATTAGGCTATTGTTTCGTTTCCGTTAAGAAAGCAACTTTCTTCCGATTACGAATAAGCATTATTCTATCGTTCTGCTACGGAAAAGAATTAGTCTAACTTCATTTTTTAAGAAATTTTGGGAACACACAGAAGTGTTAAAAAAAATAAAAGTCTTTAAGAATTTCTTGTTTTGAAAGTTATAAGAGCCCAAATAACGTTACCAACTGTAATACAAAATACTAGAGTTTTGAATTCGTAAGAAATGTTTGGACGATTAATAGGCTAACGTCCATACAATTGCATCTCAAATGTCTCAATCTCAATTTTTCAAATAATTCACGATAATTACAAACCAATACTTTTAGTTCATTCCTTTATCACAATCCAACAACAACAAAAAATCCATTTTCCATAATGACATAACTTATAGGTTATGTTTGAAATTTTGTCTAGACAAATTTGAGATAACGCAGAGAACTGTAATCAACAAGATAATCAATTAATATCTCTATCAATAAGAATCTTCGAAACAATATCCTCAATTTTTTATTGATTTATCTCTGACAATATTACAAAAACGTCACACAAGACAGACTGAAGAACAGAAAACTACACAGTTTTTGTCATTGCTACGACCGAGAAGAGATTTATTTTGAATAATTTATTAAAATCATGCTATAAATATTATAACTTTTAAAACTTGTTGATTGATTTTTAGTTCCTGATTTGATTTACGAATACAAAATTTCATTTCTTCCTCCCGTAAACTTAGCTACATGAATTTAGACTAGTTCTTATCCTTAGCGAAACGATAGACTAGTAACGAAATGATACGATATTGCAGAAAACAAAAGGCTCAGATTAAGATGCAATTTTTAGTAAATTGGTATTTAAAATAATGATCATAAGGGAAATACATTAAGTATTTTTCAGAAGGGGAAAATAAAATGAACTCAAAGACAGATAGCGTATTACATAGATGTACTTGACTGGATTGGGGAAGAAACTTGACAAAACGGTCTTGTAATACTTGACGTGAAACTCGAAAGACATTAGAGGGTAGGTTCTCGACTTAAAGGGATCGAACTACTACAGGTAGTTGTGGGACTGGTCATCACAGTTCCAGCATCCTTCGCGGAAAGGCTTGAAGATCTTCGGTTTGTATAGTGGTTGCCCAAGCTTCAGATCTAGGAGGGAAAGGGGCCATGGATTGTTCAGACAGTGGAATGGCTATGGGTTTCTTGACGGATTTCTCGCGGGCTACGGGATGGTTTTCTTGAAGGACTTGGGATTGATGAGCTACGGGATGAGTTTCTTGGCCCGGTTCTCGACGAATATCTTGTCCGGGTGAAGAAGGACGGGCTACAAGACAAAATAAGTTTTTTTCAGGATGGGAGAATCCGAGATGGCTTCAGATCCACTGGTGGTGTCTCGACGTGTAGGCCTGATGCCAGGCAGGATTTCATCCTGAGTTCCCCTGTCGGTGGTGAATGGTCCTGCTTGAGCTGTTAGCTGATCCGTACACCATCCTCGTATTCTTCGGGCCTCACGTTCTGCAGCTACTCTGTCGTCTTTCTCTCCTCCTTCGGTTCTGCAGGCATCCAAGAGGTTTTCCATTATGCCCGGGTGTCTTCTCAACAGGTCTTGGATTACACGACGCTAGGGACGGATATAGAACCCACCTGGGTTTACGGGTTCCCTCGCAAGATCTTCTGGGGTCGGGGGTCCACTTGGGCCGTTGACCCTCGCATCGTTTCTTCGCCTCCTCTCAATTTTAGAACCAGAATCATGGTCAGTGGTTATAAAGGGTTCAAGGTCTTGTATGTGCATTTTTCCAATCAACTTATTAGCCAAGTCGCTACTTTCATATACAAGGGGGGACAGAACCTTAGCTACTCTATATGGCCCTATGAACTTTGGATTCAATTCAGCTGCTCCTTGGTTAACTCTGCCAGAAAGCATTCCACAACGCGATAACACTGGGTCGCCGAGAGAAAATTTCAATTGAAGATGGCGTAAATTGTAATACCGAGATTCTTTTTGAAATTTGAAATTTTTTAATTCTCTCGGCTCATAATTCAGGGGATAGCGGATCTTTATCACAGTCGATTTCCTCGCATCTTTGAAATTAATTAATTAGCTTAGGATATCGACAAAGATTTAAAAAGCCAGTGGTGGTCTTAAGGGTGGAGTGATACGCAGTACTACACGGAAATCCTAATCGTGAAAGGTGGCTATCTCACATTTCATGATCTTCGTCAAAGTAAGAAATTATCATCGTTTTTAATATTCAATTCACGCGTTCGGCGGGGCTTGTTTGGGGATGATCTGGACGAGTTGTAGTATGTAAAATATTAAATTCTTTAGAAAGGGATCGAAATGTGTTATTCCCGAGTTCTGTCCTGTTATTGGTCAAAAGGACTTGAGAGTCTCCCCACCTATATATTGCAAGTTCTCTAAAGGAGTCTCTAATCTTATGACCAGTGGCTGCGCGTAGGGGAACACATTCGACCCACTTTATGAACAAATCTTGGATAACTAGCGCGTATTGATATTCAGCTTTACACCGGGGGAACGGTCTCATAATTTCTGTCGCTACCATGATCCAAGGCTGTTCTATTATACGCTGGTCCATAAATCCAGGTGCAGATTCCTGATCAACTTTACAGGCTTGACAGATTTCTCACTATCTAACGAAATTTGCTACGTCTCGATAACATCTTGGCCAAAAATAATTGGTCGCGTCTTGCATGTGAGTTTTCTGAGTACCTAGATGTCCGGATTCGGGATCATTATGAGCTTCTTTGAAAATTATTTCTCGTTCTTCTTCGCTAGGAACTAATTTTCACTCATTTAGGTCACGCACGAGAGTCGAAATTACTGGGTCTGGTCTTTAATGATAGTGTTTATCAACCTCAATTTTTCAAGTAGGAAATTTCTCAGGGTAACTTGAAACAGCTAGAAATCGCTGAAAATACCAACAAGGTACGAGATGAGAATTACCTTTACGATGGATGATGGCATAATCATACTCTTAAAGTGATAAAGCCCATCTGGCCAACCTACCTGTGGAATTTTTGAGGTTATGTAACCATTTTAGGCTACTCCGGTTTGTTATCACTCTAAAATGATCCCGAATATTGTACTCTAGGGGATTTGGAGGAAACTTCCATGAAGGTCGAGGGTAGAAATATACTTTGCAACTGGAAGGGAGGGTAATATGCGTATCCGTATTTGACGGACCGCATTTTACAACTCTACTGGAGTGATAGCTTTCTTCGATACTAACTCTACCTGACTATTCCCCATTTGAACTGAACCGTGACTTTTCTCGATTCTTAAACCCAAATTCTCAACAATGTTTATGCCCGCATGGCCTCTGAACGAACGAGAAGTGCCGCTGCCTATTAAATCTTTGACTGGGTTACCTATAATCCTTAGGGGTACGGTTTTGGTTGTGCATACGGGCGTTGAATGATATGGTAATTCAGACAAATTGAATATGGGAATGACGGGAAATTTATTGACATTGCTCTCTCGATTTGACTTATTACCAACACTTGACTAATCTACAGGAGGGGGTAATTGGCACGTCGATCTGCTACGTCTCCCACATTACCCCGGTCGGTATTAGCTAAGGGATTTCAATCTATTTTATGACAAAATATTTCTATGGGGCGTATCTCTGCATGGGGGAGTCTTAGGTTTATGCTTAGCTTCTGGGGTAAATTAGCGATCTCGATCTTTAGATGAGAAAAGTTCTCGGTTATCTATTCCAAATTAACGCCAGTTTCGGGTTGCTCTTCTAACATATTGATCCTTTCTCCCCGCCTATACTGATTTTTGCGTCTACTTTCACGATAGACCACATCAAGTAAAAGATACCGATCAGGAGTTGGGGGAGGCTCATGAGATCTAGCTACCCTATAACTTTTTTTGGAAGCGACAGCTAACTGTTATAATTGAGTAAAACTATGTATTTGGTGACGTGGAATTGTCAATTGAAGACGTGGTAAAAGGTTGCGGTGTGCGAAGCTAATCTCTTCTGATTCGGTAAATAAAGAATATAATCTACCATACATCGCAAACATACACGTGAGATAATAAGCTACCCATTCTCGTTCACCTTGAGTTCTTCGGTGGACTTTATGTTCAACTCGAATTTGGAATCGGAATCAGCGAATCTTGAGCGAAAAGCGGACGCAAATTGGTCAAAAGTATGTCAGTTTGATTGCATGCTTCTATACTAGTTCAACGCTATACCTAAAAAAAGAAAGAAAGCAATCGTAATAGTACAGTATCATTTACTGGACAAATTGACCTGCCTTCAATTAGACGGGTCAGGTAATTTTCGGCATCTTCTTCCCGTGCACCTGAGAATTTCAAATTCCACTTTCGCATGATGTC
Organism: Andricus curvator; assembly: GCA_932195095.1. NCBI lineage: Eukaryota > Metazoa > Arthropoda > Insecta > Hymenoptera > Cynipidae > Andricus > Andricus curvator. The sequence goes on from CAKNYM010025076.1 coordinate 39,733, forward strand.
ATACGTTGCTGCTGGGCTAGGAGGAGTGAGATCGCGTCTAGAATAAGCTGGAGAACTGCGGGAGTTTTGACTGAACCTTGAATTATCAAAGGGGCAGTCTAAGAGTGCGATCGAACGTCAGGTTCATCATAACTGGAGCGAATTTACCTATCATTTCTATTTCTTTTAAGAAATTTCCCTTGTCATGCTGAAAAAATTTATTTGACGATCCGTGAAAGGTCTCATTTTGTTCTTCTAAGTATTGTACTTCGTAAATTGGGTCTTTAATGACGAAATGCCAGTGACGCTTCTCTGCTTAAAAAATAGCTTGATCTCACAGAAAAAACTTTGGGATAAATTTTGTTGCAGCTAATTTCAAGATGAGGTTCCATCTCGCTCGGAGTTTGGGTACAAAAAGGTCGTCTATTATTTTTGTCGCGAAATTGTAAAAACAATTATTAGCAGGTGACGTTTCGTACCCCAAGTCCGAGGGAAACGATACCTTGTGTCGTGGTACCATTCACGCTACCGAGACTAATTTTTGTTGCAGGGAAATGGTACCCTGAAATCAGCGTTAGATTCACACTTTGTTTTTTCTGTGCTCCTGTTAGTTTTTTTTTTCAATGCTATATCTAAACTGAACAACTTTCTAAGGTTCCTAAAATGCAGTGAACTTTTTTCGTGACGAACTAAGAGATAAGATGCATGTTGCAAATCATGAAAACCTTCCTGAATTAAGTGACTTGATTCCTGACTAAACAGCATGTAACAAAAGGCAAATGCTGCGTTCTGAGATTCTGAATTTAGTAACCAGCTTCCGTCAAAAGCTTTATTATTCTTCAAACAGCGCGCAATATTTATTTGAAAATTCTCTTTCTCTACTATCCGCGGGATATATTCCATTTTCTTTGTGCTTGTAGCTCATGTTTTATCAACAGTTTTATTTGATCTGGCGGTAATACATCGGGCTTTTCACCAGGATCAATACATAAGACTCTGTCCAGAACAGGTTTTTCGGGTTTCCTTGCGAATTCCGTATTTTTTGGTTCGCCAGGGCTTCGTTCTTCGTTCACCGAACATACCTTAGTTGTGTAAGCTTTTTCATTCCTCAGCTCGACCTATTCGTAGGTTGCGCCTTTAGTGCATAATTTTACGTCCTCTTCATGATTTGCATTCAACCTATATAGGACGATCTTACATTGTTCCTGAAAAGTCAAATAAGTGAATCTAGCGTATGTTAATTCATGTACAGAATCAAAAGCGGTAACTATTTGCAACACTTATTTTAACAATACGTATTATGCTTAATAAAAGTATTTCGGTAATATAAGAAAGGGCAAATGTCAATTGTAAAAAATAAACATGATGCAGAATAGTAGTACGGAAAAATAAAAACGATAATTCAGAAGAAAAATGATGACATAATACAATTTTGAAAAATGAAACTTATGATATAAAGCAAAATACAAATAAGGCAATACCATAAATTGAAAAATATGCAAATTATGTAAAATGATTATTAGGTCACACGATTTTTGGTAAAATAAATTTGATATAAAATGAAATGAGCGGGATATTCATGCACCTTATAAAAATTAGTCAAAAGTAAAATTTAATTAATGCACGAGAAAATGCAGTCTCAGCTTACTTCCTCCGTATCTTCTTATATATTAAGTTCGTAGCTTTCATTTTGATTCTCATCAAGCTTATCCTTAGCATTTTCTCGTCATTTCGAAAAAATGTAAAATTGTGCCATCGAGTCTCAACCTTTTTTGAACTTTCATCTCTTTCATTCCTTATTTTTTTGTACTCTGCGCCGGATATGCTTGAATAAAATAAACTAAAACATTTTCAGCATTTTTTTAGTGAAAGTATTGAAAATTAAAAATACATCCATCTCTATTTGTCTTGCAGAATTATGTTCGAGTGGCAACGCAATTGGAACTCTTTGGTCCCAGATGCCGACCTGGCGTAAGTAACTTTTCTCCAAATAACTCGTTACAGATACGCTACACAGCAAAAAAGAATTAACTTGTTGCTGTTAAGTTATATTAAGAAGTAACTTCAAGTTGTGTAAAGTAAAAATAACTCAAATCCGATGTACCTACGATATATTTCGGGATGTGAGCCGAGCACGTGAAATAAAATTATATATATACTGGGTGTTTTTTTCAACTTGAGACATCGAAATATCTCAAAAAAGACGCATCCTATGAAAAAAATATCCGTTATGAAAACTTTTTATTTTCGAGGGCGAAAAGCGACTTTGAAAAAATTCATCCGACCCCACCCTTCAGGAGGCAGGAGTGGGGGTAACTTTGTAAATTAAAATGGAAACCCCAATTTTTTATCACAGATTCAGATTCTCCTTTATGAAATACGTAAGTTTTAATCGAAAAATTATTTTTCGATTTGCGAGAAAAACCCACCCCTCTGCCTCCTGGGGGATGGGGTGAATTTTTTCAGAATCGCTTTTCCCTCTCGAACTTATTTAATTTATCAAATTATCAATACATTTTTTTTTATCTTTACATTCTCAGCAGGGAAATTATTAGATTTGTGTAAAATTTGCCCACCCAGTTTCTGTCAAATGTCCATGTTTGAGACCCCCTTTACCCTAAAAACAGGCTTTTACGAATGTGTCTGTCTGCATGCATGTATGTATTATAACCTAAACTTTGTCAGGTTTTGTATAATTGAAATTATTGGCTGAAGCATAGGCCAATCAGACATTCCTGCTTTCATTTTATTTTCTACTGGCCATGCCTAAGCCAATACTGAATCAAAATTTATATAATTAGTTCAATTTGAATTGATCTTGTATTTTGCCTGAAGGGCGCCAGATCGTTTACAAAATGAAACTCTAAACCACTAAAAGGTTCTGAATGCATGTTTCCTTTAAATTCTTAATATTTCATATTTTGAGTTAGTTCATCTCTATTTTGATAATGCCATACTACCCTCCATAGGGATCTTTTTTCATCCCCACTAGCTCAACGCAGAGAGGAGTAGGGTCAGGAAAAATATGAGCAAGGCTACAATATTAGAACCGGCTCATGGAATATTTATCGGCATATATCTAATGAAACCTGAAAAATATCGACCATTTATATGTTGGTCGTCGATTGCGCTTCAGAACATTATTTATAAGGCCTCAGCTAATCGACCCAATGACCTAACGACCAACGTCTTATGTCGATGTTGGGTTCATGTTTGATTAAACAATTAAACTATATCACCGAGCTAATCTTTATTTTCAAGAATCAAACCGTGATTATATCTAGTCACCTTACCGCGACTTTATCTACATGATGCACTAGAAACGTTCCATCATGGCGCCCCAGTTATGACACGAAAGGTCATAGGAGGTCGACGCCATGTTGGACGGTTTCACCTGTCGGCTTCGATTCTGACAACATCTCAACACTCATTAAGCTTAAATCTATCTAAAGCCTTTTCAGGGCGTGAAAACAAACTAGTCACAAATCAAATTAAATTACTAAACTGGAGCTTCGAGCCTGTTAATCCATTCCGCCCTGCCAAACTAACCGACAGTAGTTATGGTAGAATTCGACCCATTTCATCAATCAATCCGGCCTTACACATCATTTACATCCGGAGTCTTCCAAAATGGCGATGACTTTATTTGACCTTTGCTGTCATTTTACCGCGCCATGTTGAAGAACTACCTCGGTTGACACTCATTCTCACACCCGCAGGATTAATAATTTAACGCCCCGCCATTATGTGAAAAACACCTGGAAAGTCCGCGAACGCGAAAAGAGTCGACCACCACTCTACACCACGAAGCGACCCATTATACATATTTTGAGGAAGGCGAAAAGTGAAGAACATACCTTTCAACCAAACTTCCACGAGTGCCAAACGTCTCTCTTCTAATTAAAAAGGCTCACGCCTGATACGACTGTGATCTGAGATATTCCTCTAATCAAGGCACCACGCCCTGACAAAACTTCAAGTGGTATTATAAATTTTGATGTGTATAGTTTTGTATAGTTTTGGCGCGTAACACCAAAGTCCGTGTACACGAAACGGTATCTTGCAGCAGCAGACGCCTGTGAAGGCGCGTTCATAATAGCGTCCTCGAATAACTCGCCATTTTCCCTAGTTTGTTCTACCACATAATTTGAAGTTTATGGCGAGCTACTTTACTAAGGGGCGCCGCAGGTACGACGGGAACACTCACAATGAACACCTACTATACGTGGTGCACGCTTGAAATCTCGACCGCAAGCACGTACACAGTTCCTATGGTAATCAGCTGGTGGCAACACTACCACGTGACCATGTTGTTTTGTTTGTGTGTCCTCCTTTCTTCCAGTTAATGTGACTTAAAAATATGTAATATTCCTGAATGTGTGATACTGATTCATGACTGCCCAGTCGTGATTGTATAAAATTGTGGGTGGTGTAGAGTGCAGTCGCGACTGCATAGCCGTGTGCGGTAGTGTTTTGGGTGGTGTAGTGTGCGACAGCCGGCTTTCACAGTATGTATGCCTGTATGTATGTATGTCCGTGTGTGAGCACGAGAACTTTTGAAAGAATTGACAGATTGGATTGGATTGGCCTTTGGCCCTTTTACTGCCCTAAAATCACGTTGAAGTTCGTTAGCCAGCCATTTTGGATAAAAATTCAAAAAGTTTTCAAAATTTTGTACACCATTCTTTTGGCAATTGGAAATTCTACGCTAGTAGAATAGTTCTTATCCGTAGCGAGACACTAGACTAGTAACGAAATGATACGATATTACAGAAAACAAAAGGATCAGATAACGCTGCAATTTTTAGTGAATTGGTATTCAAAACAATGATTATAAGGGAAAAAACATTAAGCATTTTTCAGAAGGGGAAAACAAGATAAACTTAAATACAGATAGCGTATTACATAGATCTATTTGACTGGGTTGCGGAAGAAACTTGACAAAACGGTCTTGCAATACTAGACGTGGAACTCGAAAGACATGAGAGGGTAGGGTCTCGAATTACAGGAGATTGAAGCAAGATCATCATCACCTTTGTCATCATTTTCATCGACTTCACTCTTAACAACCATATATCTGACTAACATACTGGGGGGGAGGGATGTGTTTGTTCTGTCTCCTTGCCGTATCCCTATACGGGGTCCTATACAGGGTCCTTTACTTTTGTATTCGTCGCTACAATTCAGACAGGTCACGATCCGTATTCTGCACCCGAAGCAGGACAACCTGAGTGTCTTCAGTCCACACTGCAGGTAGTCGTGGGACTCGTCATCGCAGTTCCAGCATCCTTCGCGGAAAGGCTTGGAGGTCTTCGGTTTGTATAGTGGTTGCCCAAGCTTCAGATCTAGGAGGGAAAGGGGCCATGGATTGTTCAGACAGTGGAATGGCTATGGGTTTCTTGACGGATTTCTCGACGGGCTACGGGCTGAGTTTCTTGAGGGGGTTGGGATTGATGTGCCACGGGATGGGTTTCTTGACGGGGTTCTCGACAGATCTCTTGACGGGGTGGAGAAGGACGGCCTGCAAGACAAACAAAGTTTTCTTTCAGGATGGGAGAATCCAAGATGGCTTCAGATCCACCAGAGGTTTTTCGACGTGTGGGCGAGTGCCTGATGCCAGGTCGGATTTCAGTTTGAGCTCCTCGTTCGGTGCTGGATGGTCCTGCTTGGGCTGTTAGCTGATCCGCTTGGCTTCCTACTTCCCGGGTTGATGGAGTCACCTGAGTTACTTTGTCCACCATCTTTGAGCTGTACTCTCGCTGGAAGTACTTTAGTACACCATCGTCAGAGGTGACGTCTTCGACCTCTACTGTTGGTCTCAGCCCTAGCTTCTCCCTTATTTCAACATCTCTCACTCTGCCGGCCTCACGTTCTGCTGCTACTCTGTCGTCTTTCTCTCCTTCTTCGGCCCTGTAGGCATCCAAGAGGTTTGCGATTATGCATGAGTGTCTTCTCAACAGGTCTTGGATGACACGACGATAGGGACGGATGTAGAACCAACCTGGGTTTACGGGTTTCCTCGCAAGATCTTCTGGGTTCGGTGGTCCACTCAGGTTGTTGACCCTCGCAACATTTCTTCGCCTCCTCTCCATTTCAGATCCAGAATCATAGTCAGTGGTTATGAATGGTTTAAGGTCTTGTATGTGCATTTTTCTAATCAACTTATTAGCCAAGTCGCTAATTTCATATACAAGGGGCGACAGAACCTTAGCTACTCTATATGGCCGTATGAATTTCGGATCCAATTTAGCTGCTCCTTGGTTAACTCTGCTAGAAAGCATTCTACAACGCGATAACACTGGGTCGCCGAGAGGAAATTTCAATTGAAGATGGCGTTAGTTGTAATACCGAGATTCTTTTTGAAAAGCATCATCAAGGTTCTCAATTACCGAAATTCGCATAACTTGCAATTTTTTAATTCTCTCGGCTCATGATTCAGGGGATGGCGGATCTTTATCATAGTCGATTTCAAATCCTAATTCTGAAAAACAGCTATTCCACATTTTATGATCTTCGTCAATGTAAGAAATTATCATCTTTTTTAATATTTGATTCACGCGTTTGACGGGGTTCTCTTGGGGATGATATGGAGCGGTAGTAGTATGTATAATATAAAAATCCTTGAGAAAGGGATCGCAATGTGTTATTCCCTAATTCTGTCCCGTTGTCGGTCAAAAGGACTTGAGGTACTCCCCACCTATATATTACGAGTACCTTAAAGGAGTCTCTAATCTTATGACCAGTGGCTACGCGTAGGGGAACACATTCGACGCACTTGGTAAACAAATGTTGGATGACTAGCACGCATTGATATTCCGCTTTACTCCGAGGAAACGGTCCATAATTTTTGTTGCTACCATGATCCAAGGCTGTTCTATTACACGCTGGTCCATAAACCCGGGTGCAGAGTTCTGATCAACTTCACAGGCTTCACAGATTTCGCACTTTCCAACGAAAGTAGCTAAGTCTCGATAACATCTTGGACAAAAATAATTGATTGCGACTCGCAAATGAGTTTTCTTCATACATACATGCAAAACCCTCGTTTGCCCACCGTTTACAGGCATCGAAAATGGCCGATTCCGCACTGTGCGTAAAAGCAATGAGCAAAATCCCCAACATCGATGGCCAAAACGCTGTCACCGGTTAGCAAAATGGTCTCCACGGTTACTAAAACATTTTGGCGACTGGTCGTCATCTAGCGTCGTAAACGGTTACTATGCGAACATCATTTTGGGTCAGGTTGGGTTTATTTCGTTCGTGACAGTTTGTTTTCTTTCAAGTAATTTGCTGCAGGCAGAGATTGAAGAGTTTATTACAAGCTAAGATGCAAACGACAAAAAAATCATAGAAATGGATTTCGCTGACGAAGAAAGCATTGCAAGTTTCGATGACCTACAAAAAATGATAGAGGAAGCAGACAACATTGTGTTGGACTTTATTATTTTATTTTATTTTTATTTCAGGCTACATATCTCGGGGTTTTCATAGTATTCTATAAAGAAAAATAGTGTTCGATACTCGAGTCCTCACGGGCGATTTGGTTTCTGCTCGTGTGAAGAAGCCACGTGAACCCGAGGCTCGGCTTCGGTCCAGATTGGGGATCATTATGAGTTTCTTTGAAAATGATTTCTCGTTTTTCGTTAGGAGCTAATTTCCACTTATTCAGGTTGCGTACGAGAGGGGAAATTACTGGGTGTGGTCTGTAATGATAATGTTCATTAACCTAAATTTTTCAAGTAGGACATTTCTCGGGGTAACTTGAAACAGCTAGAAATCACTGGAAATACCAAGAAGGTACGTGATGAGAATTACCTCTACGATGGATGATGGTATAATCATACTCTCAAAGTGATAAAGCCCATCTGGCCAACCTACCAGTGGGATTTTTGTGACTATGTAACCATTTTAGGCTGCTGTGGTATGTCATCACTGTCAAATTATAACCTCCCAGGTAGGCCTCTAACTTCTGAATGGCCCAGATTACGTCAAGACATTCTTTTTCGGTGGTGGAATAATTTCGCGCGGCATATGAAAGGGAATTACTAGCAAAGGAAACTACGTGCTCGATACCGTCGATAGTTTGAGTCAAGACAGCACCTAGGCCTGTGTTGCTTCCATCAGTCTGATGCTCGAAGGGAACGTTGAAGTCTGGACATGATAGTAAAGGAGCGTGAGCTAGATAGGCTCTTTTTTTTCAAAGTATATAACCAGATCGCCTGACCTGTCTACGATGCTGTTCATTTCTGGTAATGGATGAGCGTCTTTTTTCTTCACCTCATTGTGTTTTTGCAAATCCAGACAGAATTTATAACATTTATCGGATTCCTCTACCATCACGATAGGGGATGTTCAACCACTTTTGGATTGTTCTATCATACAGTCAACCAACATGGCATCAACTCCGCGGATGATATGTTCCATAACCTTGGGTGAAACCAAGTAGTGGCGCTGTTTGACGAGTGATTACCTACCTCAATCACGTGTTCTGCTAATAGTCAAACACGGTTTACCAGTATTTTCCGGTAACTCTTTTCCAAGAAATTCCTTAACAATATCGCCTTGACGTTCATCTCCTGACCATTCTTCCACTTCAAAGTTGAAAATTCTAATCGGGTCATCTTTATACCACCAAGTCCTATCCTTGATGTCTACTTGAATGCGGAACATTATTGGGAAATCTAAACATATGGTGAATGCAACTGAAAGGGAGGGTAATATGCGTATCCGCATTTGCTGGGCCTTATTTTCCAACTCTACTCGATCGATAACTTCTTGTGATACTAACTCGACCTGACTATTCGCCGATTGAACTAAACCGTGACTTTTCTCGATTCTTAAACCGAAATTCGCAACAATTTTTATGCCCTCAGGGCCTATGAACGAACGATAAGTGCCGCTGTCTACTGAAGCTTTGACTGGGTTACCCATCATTCTTAGGGTCACAAACATTAGGGGTTCGGTTGTGCATAAGGGCGTTGGATGATATGGTGATTCAGACAAATTAAGTATGGGAATTATGGGAAATTTATTAGTATTACTCTCTGGATTTGTCTTATTGCCATCACTTGAATGATCTACAGGAAGCGGTGAGAGTTCACGAGATAATTTCTCAACAGGATTTGGTTCAAAAGGATTGTGTTTTTTCCGAGAGATTGTACAATTGCTCATCCTTGCCTAGAAAGGGATTCAGTTCAGGAGGGTACTCTGAACTCGAATAAGGTTCAGGAACTTAAGGGGAAATTAATTCTATACTGGCTAGAATGGGGTCTATATTGGGACTGTAATTCTTAAACACGTAATTGTCACGTCGATATGTTAGGTCGCCCACATAGCCCCGGTCGGCATTAGCACCACCTTGGCAAGAGGGGCGTGTAACAGCCTTTTTACCACATCGTTGATAGAAAATTTTTCTCTATTCTATAAAATCAGAAAAACGATGTCCCGTTTTCTTACAGTTCCAACAAGATAGTATGGGAGGGCAGTTTTCTGACTGAAATTATTTTTAGGATGACTTTGGGGTAGAAAAGCTTTTGAAGCATTTGCCCGATTTGACGTATTGGATCTGGGGTATCTTTGGGGCGTATCTCTGCATGGGGAGGTCTTAGGTTTATGCTTAGGTTTCGGGGTAAATTTTGTATCTAGATCTTTCGATGAGAAAAAGTTCTCGAGCATCTCTTCCGAATTAACGCGAGTTAAGGGTTGCTCTTCTAACATATTGATCCTTTCTCTCCGCCTATCCTGATTTTTGCCTTTACTTTCACGATAGGCCACATCAAGTAAAAGATACTGATCAGGAGTTGGGGGGAGTCAATGGAGGATGTAATCTACCATACATCGATAACATACAGGTGATATAATAAGCTACCGGTTCTCGTTCACCTTGAGTTTTTCGGTGGACTTTCTGTCCCAACTCGAATTTGAAATCGGAATCAGCGAATCTTGAGCGGAAAGCGGACGGAAATTGGTCAAAAGTATGCCAATTTGACTGCATGCTTATATCAGGCATTTTCACTCTATAGTCAGCTAACTTCACTTCGTTAACTGCTGAAGGGAAACCAATGGATCAAATGCATGGAATTTGACCATTTTTTGCCCTATTCTCTTAATATCTTTGTGGAAACTAATTTTTTCGATATAAATGTATTTAAAAAGTAGTTTTTATCTTTTAATTACTATTAAATGAAATAATAAAATGACAATAATTATTATTTATTACGAAGATATAACATAAATCAAGTTTTTTCCCATGCAATTGGTCCATTGTTTTCCATTAGCACTCAACGAAGTGAAATTAGCTGGTGGTTGAAGTGAAAGTGCCTAGTACCAGTTCAACGCTATACCTGAAAAAAAGGAAGGAAGCAATCGTGATAGTACAGTATCATTCTCTGGGCGAATTGACCTGCCTTCAATTAGACGGGTCAGGTAATTTTCGGCATCTTCATCCCGCGCACCTGAGAATTTCAAATCCCACTTTCGCATGATGTCGTACGTTCCTGCTGCGCTAGGAGGAATGAGATCGCGTCTTGAATAAGCTTGAGAATTGCGGGAGTTTTTACTAAAACTTGAATTATCAAAGGGGTAGTCTAAGAGTGGGATTGAACGTCACGTGAGGAGGATTTGGTCCAAGGGCAGTTTCATGGATTGAGGACTCAGAATTTTAGGGCTTAAGGATCAGAATTTCTGAAAGGGGGACTTGACTCTCTATAACTCAAAGGAGCGTCCACACCGTGTAGCAAATTATTACCGACAAATCTATTATTATTCCTATGTTGACCGGTATCTCCTTTAATCGACAGTTGATTCTCAGCATAATCATCAAATTTAGATCAGTGTAGGACTGGCAGAGACGTGGGTGGAAAGAAAGGAATGGGATAGAATAGAGCCAAAGCTGCCAAAGGGGTATAGGTGGAGACTCCAGGAGGCGGTCAGAGTGAAGAAGAAAGGAAGGGCTAGTGGGGGAATTATAACGGGGGTTAGAGATGGATTAGAGGAAGAAGCTCACGGAGAGAAAGAGGGGGAGGGAGTGCAAATGAGGAAAGTGAAGATAGGAGGGGTAAGCAGTAAGTTTGTGACAGTGTACAATAAGGATGGGATGGAAAGAATTAAAGAAAGGGTGGAGGACCTGTTAGGTGAAAGAGAGGAGGGTATGGTGGTACTGGGTGGGGACTTTAACGCGAGGATGGGGAGGGAAGGGGGCCTTTACAGGGAAGGGGAGAGCTTTGAAAGGAATTCGAAAGATAGGTTAATAAATAAGGAGGGGGAGATTCTAAGAGACTGGATGGAGGATAGAGGCTGGGCGGTGGCAAATGGTATGGCAACTGGGGACAAAGAGGGAGAATACACATACGTAGGTAAGGTAGGGGTATCGGTAATAGATTATGTAGTTATGAATATGCAAGGGTGGGAGGAGATGGAGAGATTCGCAGTAGAAGAGAGGGTAGAGTCAGACCATCAGCCATTAGGGTTGTGGATAAGGGGTGAGAACGGCGGAAGGCAAGGTGGGGAAGAAGTGGCGACGGGGGAGAGGGTTAGCTGGACGAGGGAGGCGATAGAGAAGTATAAGGAGCAGTTAGGGATGGTGCGCTTCGAAGGGGAGACGGTGGAAGAGATATGGGAGGAATTAAAAGAGAAAGTGAAAGGGTGCGTGCAAAAGAAGGTGTTTAAAAAGAAGAAGAAAGGAATGGTGAAGCTGTGGTGGGATAGGGAATGTAAAAAGATGAAAAGGATGGTGAAGAGGAAATATAAGAAGTGGAAAGAGGGTACTGCGAAAAGGGAGGAGTACGTAGAAATGAGGAAGGGGTTTAGATTGATGTGTAAGAAGAAAGAACAGGAAAAGGAGAAAGAGCTGGAGGAGGAGTTAGGAAATGTTAAGACAGAGGGGGACGTCTGGAAGATAATAAATAGGTATAGGAAGCGGAGAGTAGGGATAAGCGAGAAGATAGGGAGTGAGGAGTGGAGGGAGTTTTTTAAAGAATCATTCCAGGGATCGGATTCAAAGAAGAGAGATGATGGAGAGATAGAGAAACAGATAAGGAAGTTAAGAAGGTCAAAATCAGCAGGGCTGGATGGGGTAGAGAACGAAGCATGGCTGTTTAGTACACAAGAGGTTAGGGAGAGGCTGAAGGAGGTAGTGAGGAAAGTATGGAGGGGGGAGGGATTCCCACGAGGGTGGAGAGAAGGGTTAATAGTACCTCTGTATAAGAAAGGAGATAGGGATAGGCAGGAAAATTATAGAGGAATTACGCTAATGAATACGGCGTATAAAGTATACGCGATGGTGGTGGCGGAGAGGCTGCGGAAGGATGTCGAGGGGAAAGGAATATTGCCGGAGACGCAGGCGGGCTTTAGGGCAGGTAGGAGTACTATCGACAATATCTACGTTCTGCAGCACATTGTGGATAGAGAATTAGCGAAGAAGGGGTCGAGAGTTTACGCGTTTTTTGTGGATCTAAAAGGCGCGTTTCCGTCGGTGGATAGGGGGAGGTTGTGGGAGGCGATGGAGGATAGGGGAGTGGAGAGAGGCCTGATCGAGAGGGTAAGGGAGATATATGAAGAGACCAAAGATAAGGTAAGAGGAGGACAGGGGATTTCGGAGGGATTCTGGATGGATAGGGGGTTAAGACAAGGGTGTCCGCTTAGCCCAACGCTTTTTGCGATTTTAATTGCGGATATGGAAAGTAAGCTGGAGGCCGGAGTGGTAGGAGGAGTCAGGATAGGAGGGGTTAGAATTTGGTCGCTAGCGTATGCAGATGACATAGTGTTGTTGGCAAAAAGCGAGGAGGCCTTAAAGGAAATGATGAAGAGGTTAAGAAGATACCTGGATAAGAACAGGTTAGAACTGAATGCGGAAAAGTCCAAGGTTATGGTTTTCAGAAAAGGAGGTGGAAGGGATAAGGAAGGGGAGTGGAAGTGGAAGGGAAAGGCGGTGCAGGCGGTGAAAGAGTTTGTGTACCTGGGCTTCTTGTTTCGGAGGAATGGCGGAGTGGATGGTCACATAAAAGAGAGAGTGAGAAGGGCAAATGTTGTGATGAGGCAAGTGTGGGGGTTGGGAAAGAAGTTATTCGCAGATGATTTTGGAAGGAGAATGAAATTGTTTGACTCACTAGTGATGAGTGTGCTATTGTATGGAGTAGAGGTGTGGGGGTGGAAGGAAAGCGAAGAGGTAAATAGGATACAGGAGAGATATGTAAAGTGGACACTGGGGCTGGCAAGGAACACGCCTAATTATATTGTCAGGGGGGAGACGGGGAGAACGAGTGTAGGGATTCTAGCGGGGAGTCGAGCGTGTAAATATGAGGAGAAATTTTTGGAAGAGGGGGGAAGTAAGCTGGTTAGGGAGTGTTGGTGGGAGAAGGAGAACAGGAGAGGGGGCGGGAAGATGGAGGTTGAAAGAGAAAGGTATTTTAGAACGAATGGACTGCAGATGGATGAAGTGAGAAGGATGCATGAGGAAGGAAGGAAG
>CAKNYM010025083.1:0-12672 GCA_932195095.1 Andricus curvator
CAGCTACGAAAAAATGACCGAAACAAAATTTGTTCATCCAAGGAAGAGGTACAAATTTATTGTGACTCATGTTTCGATAGGATGCGTGGTTTTTGTTTTATTCGTGAAAATAACATTGACAGTAAAAAAAATCAAATTTTTGAAAAAACAATGCAAGGTACGAAAACATATAAATGAACAAAAATTGTGCATTCAAAAAAGACTTACAAACCCGTAATCAATTTTTGTAGTAAGAATATATTCAAAATGAAAAAATTAACTTTTTTGATAAACGGCACAAGCTAAAATAAAATGTTAACTAATAAAATTTGTCGCCTGAATTATATCATTACTTTTCATTTGAAATCAAATACCAATTTAGTAATTTGTATATGAAGAACATATAACACGAAGCACAAAGTGCGCGCTCAGTGTATTTACCAAATCGCACGCCGTAAGTGCGCTCAAACTTTTTTGTTTCTATCATACGGTTCAAATGATTTTCAAATCAAATATCGAGCGCGAAGCGCGAGTGTCTGGATGAGAATGTGTTCCTTAAGGTCGATAGAACCTTGAGTAAATAAAGTTCCTTTTCAGTCTAAAATAAAAACAAATTTAACAATCACTTAATATGTAGAGATTTTGATAATTTTATAATATTTGCAAACAAACTTTTTCTTTTCATCGAAGTCGAACACGAAGTTCAAAAATCTAGAGGAGCCGAGCGTAAAGCGCGATGTAAATACGCCCCAGCGCGTAGCGCGAGGTGAATACATAATCGAGCGCGAAGCGCGAGATCCAACAGTCGCGCGCCCTAGGCGCGCTCAAACATGCGAGCGAAGCGCGCCATGAGAATGTGCCCGCGAAGCGGGCAGATTTTTTTTTGCCTTTTTACTTTCGGTATGTTGATGACACCTTATTATGTGCTCCTCTAGTAAAGTTACAGGTAGTTTTTGATGCTTTTAATAGTTTTCAGTCAAAACTTCAGATCACCCATGAAATAGAGAACAATAATAGAATCAGGTTTTTGGACGTAGAAGTAATTAAGGGTCAGGATGGTAATATTAATACCAATTGGTATAGGAAAAGTACATATTCAGGTAGAATTTTAAATTTCTTTTCGGCTCATCCTTTTCAAAACAAAATTGCAGTAATCAAAAACTTAGTTGACAGAGCTCTAGGTTTGTCCCACATTTCATTTCACAAAGAGAATTTGAATATTGTTTGAGCAACATATCACAATCAGAATTCAACAAATCAAAAACAAACAAAAGTAACATTTTATCTACAGATAATCAGAAAGAATTGAGAGAATATAGTTCTTTCAATACTTTTGTTCTTCCTTTTTTTGGTCAAATTTCGAAAACTATTGAATTTATGTTAAAAAAATTTAATATTCATACTCTTTCCGTATACCATTTAAAATGGATTCAATAATAACTTTTGGTAAAGATCTTTTAGATAAATTTGAAAAAGGTGGTGTTGTTTACAAGATCACTTGCCAGATCTGTAAGATGACTTATGTGGGACAGACTGGCAGACTTCTTAATACTAGGGTGGAGGAACACAAAAGTGATGTTCGTTTAGGACGTTGTTATGAGAGCGTTCTTGCTAGACATACGAGAGGGTTTGTTGATGTTGACCATGATTTTGACTGGGATAATGATGAAATTTTACACAGTGAAAGTAATGAGAGAAAGAGAGAATTCATGGAAATGCTTTATATTAAAAAACAAAATAAGTTGTCTATTAATTTAAAAACTGATTTGGATAAATTAAACAAAAGTTATTCTAGTATGATTAATTACATTTAGCAGTAAGTTTTCATGGGTCTTGACTTTCTCTCATTTCTTGTTTGTTTATAACGGATTTGTCTTCTGACCCACATTCAGTTGTCAGGTATCGAGATGAAAGCGTCGTTATTTCGTGGCTGTTCCACCCTGGTCTAATTTTTCTTGCCTTGATAAGGGTGCTGTGTGAGCACCGAAACGTTGGTAAATATTGTGCATGCTTTCATATTGTGATTTGATAATAATAAAAATAAAAAATACGAAAGAAATAAAAAAGAAAAAGAAGGGGATTTGGGTGGTTGCCTTCTCATTTTTCTTTCTTTTTTTTTATTTTTGTGCAAAGAAACAAATTTTTTTGTTCTTAGGAATTGCAATAGGAGCATTTTGTGGTGTTTGTCCAAATTTGATCGTTGAATTCTTGTTTTATTTTCAGGAATTCTATAAATTAACTTGATTATTGGACGTTAAATAGGATTTTGAATTTGATTTTAATCTCCATTTCATGGGTAAATTGAAGTTTTGAATGAAAACTATTAAAAGCATCAAAAACTGCCTGTAACTTTGCTAGAGGAACACATAATAAGGTGTCATCAACATACCGAAAGTAAAAGGGCAAAAAAAAATTTAGCTTCTTGAAAGCAAAGACCTCCAAATCTGCCATAACCATTTCTGCTAAAATCGGAGAAATGACTGAACCTATGGGAGTACCGAATTTTTGCCTATGAAAAGATCCATTGAATTTAAAATATGTTGAGTTCATAATGAAAACTATCCCTTCAATAAAATCTTTTTGACTTAATCGAGTACGGGTTTTTATATTATCCCATCTATATAAAATTGCCTGTTTAACCAATTCAAGGGGTATACTTGGAAACATTGCAACAACATCCAAAGAAATCATTACATGGTCATCAGGAACAGTTTTTTGAATAATAATTTTTTGGAATTCCCAGCTATTTTTAATATTGTTTTTGGAAGTTGTAATTGAGTCTTTAAGTATCAAATTAAAGTTTTGTTCTAAAAATTTCGTGGGAGTGTTAATAGTTGAAATAACCAATCTCAAAGGATAGCCATCTTTATGAATCTTTCTCAAACCATAACATCTTGCAAGAACTGTGTCTTCGGTATTTACATCAGTCCATCTTATATGCTTTCCCAAAAGTCCTTTCTTTCTCCAATTGTCTAGAATCTTGAAAGTGTCTCTTCTTAATTGTTTCAACGGATTTTCATTCAATAATTCAAAGTTATCACGATTGGAAAGTAAATCCTCCATATCCCTAATATAATCTGATTTCTTCATACAAACAGTAATATTGCCTTTATCAGCATTCATGCAAATTATATCAGGGTTGGTTTTAAGGAAATCTTTTGTTATCCTGAAACCTTCAGAAATTTTACGATCAATACTACTAATGTGCAAACAATTTTTATCAACAAAGCTCTTTGACAAGTGTAGAACCTTGTTTCCGAAATCCTGTTGATCTAATATTGGAATTTTCTGTATACTTGATTCAACATCTTTGACTATTTCCATCATTTGTTTCGATTTACTTTTAATCACATGGTTACTAAAACCTTTACCTAATCTGAGAATATCTATAACTGAATCAGGAATTTGAATATTTGCCAAATTTACAAACCAAGGATCCTTATCTTCTTTTTCAAAAATCTTGTGTAAATTTAAATTTTGCTCTTGAATATAAGTTTGTTGATCAATCAAAATAGAAAGTTTGTTCTCATGTTTTTTATCATCGTTTAAAAATCTTCGATTAAGGAAAATCTGATGTTTTAAAAGATCAATGATTTCATCTTGTGGCAAACATACTTCTAATTCACTCTTGATTCTGGAAATTTTTACTTTTAAAAAATTAACATGATTTGAAACATCCTTGATCAGTAAATTCAGCATTGAGAGTTTGAAATTCTTTAAATTATGTTCAAATTGTCTATTGCAAAAATTACTGTAAAAAGCAAAATCTCGAAATTTGTTATCCGAAAAAAATATTTTTTTAGGTTTTTCTTGCCTTGATAAGGGTGCTGTGTGAGCACCAAAACGTTGGTAAATATTGTGCATGCTTTCATATTGTGATTTGATAATAATAAAAATAAAAAAGACGAAAGAAATAAAAAATAGAAGGAAGGGGATTTGGTTGGTTGCCTTCTCATTTTTCTTTCCTCTTTTTTATTTTTGTGCAATGAAACAAATTTGTTTGTTTTTAGGAATTGCAATAGGAGCATTTTGTGGTGTTTGTCCAAATTTGATCGTTAAATTCTTGTTTTATTTTCAGGAATTCTATAATTAACTCTATTATTGGACGTGAAATGGGATTTTTTAAGAGGCAGTATCCTTCAGAAAAGGTTTTTCACTGAATGTCGAAGAAATGATGTTTTACCTACAAAAATATTTTTTTTGGATAACCAATTTCGAGATTTTGCTTTCCACAGTAATTTTTGCAATAGACAATTTGAACATAATTTAAACAATATTATTATTATACCATCAAGCAAAGAAAAAAAATTTTTTTTCTCATTTAGCTATTTGTTGAAAAATAGCCAAAACTCTTTTCGTGGAAAAATGGCCAAACTCTGAATTTGTTTGAATAATTAATAATGATTATATATTTGCAAAGTATCGTAGAAAAGAGTTATTGGAAATACATTCTTTCTTGATACCCTAAAACAATTTATCCTATTCGTTGAAAAGGCCAAGGTCTTAATTTATGTAGGAAAATTATTTTAGAAATTAATAATTCTTGGAAATTTGCAAAGCAAAAAAAAAGTAATCGGAAGGATATTCTTAGTTAATTCTGTAAAAGAAATTGAACCTATTCGTTGAAAAATAGCCAAACTCTGAATTTGTTTATGCAAATTGTTTAAATTATAAATAATTATTGTGACTTTACGAAGCAACATAGAAAAGTGTCATCAGAAAGACATTCGCAGTTGACTTTGTAAACAAACTGTACCTATTCCTTGAAAAATAGCCAAACTCTGAATATGTTTATGAAAATTGTTAAACTAATTAATAATGATTATATATTTGCAAAGTATCGTAGAAAAGAGTTATTGGAAATACATTCTTTCTTGATACCCTAAAATAATTTATCCTATTCGTTGAAAAAAGGCAAAGGTCTTAATTTGGTTAGGAAAATTATTTTAGAAATTAATAATTCTTGGAAATTTGCAAAGCAAAAAAAGTCATCGGAAAGATATTCTTAGTTAATTCTGTAAAAAAATTTAGCTATTTTTTTATAAACAAAAAGTTTTCTCATTGAGCCATTTGTTGAAAAATACCCAAAACTCTATTCGTGGGAAAATGGCCAAACTCTGAATTTGTTTATGAAAATTGTTTAAATAATTAATAATGGTTATATATTTGCAAAGTATCGTAGAAAAGAGTTATTGAAAATACATTCTTTCTTGATATCCTAAAATAATTTATCCTATTCGTTGA
Organism: Andricus curvator; assembly: GCA_932195095.1. Lineage (NCBI taxonomy): Eukaryota > Metazoa > Arthropoda > Insecta > Hymenoptera > Cynipidae > Andricus > Andricus curvator. Next base: position 5,224 of record CAKNYM010025083.1, read on the forward strand.
AAAGGCCAAGGTCTCAATTTTTTTAGGAAAATTATTTTAAAAATTAATAATTCTTGGAAATTTGCAAAGCATAAAAAAAATTCATCGGAAAGATAATCTTAGTTAATTCTTTAAAAAAATTAGCCTATTTGTTAAAAAATAACCAAAACTCTATTCGTGGAAAAATGGCCAAACTCTGAATTTGTTTATGAAAATTGTTTAAATAATTAATAATTCTTGGAAACATACCAAGCATAGAAAAATGTCACCGGAAAGATATTCTTAGTTGAATCCGTTTTCCTTAAAGATGAATGAGCCAAGGGTAAACACATTTTTTTAATTTTCTAAACTTCTTTAAATTCCAAAAATAATTCAAACTTTAATGTTTTCTAATAAAAATAGCACAGAATCATTTATCTGGTCAAGAAAATAATAATTGTTGATTCAAAAGTTTTTCATGTTAATCAAAGCAAGTTTTAATGAAAATATGGTAAATGAAAATAAAGATATAATTTATTCAAGCAAACTTTAGTTGAGTTAAATAACTATATGGATACCTGAGAGTAAGTTAGTAGTTTTAAACGGCTTTGAACCTCTAAAATGGAGATTCTAAATTGAGGGCATCAAAGTTTCGACAGTTTCAACTATCAAGCAACAAAGTTCCAACGTTATGAAATTTTGGATTAGGAAATTGGAACCGATGAGATTTACTTTAATGACACCAATTTCTGAAAGGTAAAATTTTAGTCGAGGACACATCGATACGTGAAAAATTTTTTAAAAAATCAGATGTACCTCTGAATTTTTACCAGAAAGAGATAAAGAGAATCTTGACGAATAAAATTTTTTTGACTTTTGACCGTTTTGACATTTTTTTAATTTTCGAGACTTTTATAAATAATTTCCAAATAAAAAATTCTCATTCGAAAAATTTATTTCTAGAAAAGCAAATTCAAATTGTAACTGATTCTTTAATAATAAAGGCCATCAAAATTTCCAAATAAATCATTTAATTTCATGATACAATTTATTACTGAATTTTTCTAATCATTATTTTTAACAAGAAAATTTTAATTATAAATATTTTTTTATAAAATTATTAAAGTTTTTTATAAATTTCTGTATGAATCGGTATCTGGAAGAATTTGAGGTAATTTTTTTTATTTTGCAGAATTTAGATATTTTGAAAAGACTCGAAAATAATTTCAATCTTAAACAGATTTCACAGAACTGTTAAACAAAATTTATATTTCAGAAGATTTTGGAAAAAGAAGTTTTTTAAGAATTTTCAAATGTTTCGAGAGAACAAAAAAATTTTCTTAAGATTCCTAGGAAAAAAATAATTTTTTATTTTGAAAAATAAATTTTAACAGAAAATCGAAAAAGATCCGAAAACGGTTCAAATGATTTTCTAGAATTTCGAAAAAGAATGCAAATGATTTTAATTCAAAAATGTTCGATTTTGCAAAATTACACAAATTTTGCAAAGAACGCAAGTAAGTTTAAAAAGTATCTAGAAGTTTAAAGAAAATAAAAAAATAATTTTTCACTTAAAAATATTCGACAAAATTTAAAACAACATGTAGATTTTTTAAGATTTCGAACAAAAAAATTTAGAAGCTTTTTAAGAATTTTGAATGTTTTGAACAGTATGGAAAAAATTTCTTAAAATGCGCGGGAAAATTTCAAATGATTTTTTATTTTGTAAAATTATTTTTTTTTTAATTCTAAAAGATTTAAAAACATTTCAAAAGAAAAAATGTCCAAAAACATATGAAAAATGTTAAGTCAATTTTTCTAAGTGTGACAGATTTTTCAAAATTTTTGGCAAAATTCGAGTATCTTTAAAAGATATTTAGGAATTTTAAAAGTTTTAAAGAGGTAAAAAATATATTAAAACTTTGAAAGATTTTTGTATAAAATATTTTTAAATTTCTGCCAAACTTCTAAAAGTCCTAAATATCTTTTAAACTGAATCGAATTTTTCCGAAAATTTGGTAAAATCATGTAAAATGAAAAAATTGTCTAGATACTTTTTCGATATAACTGAAATCTTCAAAAATCTTTTTACATTTTCTCTCTTGAAAAATAAATCATTATTCGAAATTTTTATTTTGTGTTAACAAGTATTTTTCCCTCCAAATTATAATTTGGTTGATTTTTTTCCTTCTTGACTGAAAAATCTTTTTTGGTTGTAAATTCAACTGTTGTTGCAAATTCCTGTTTTTTTGAATAATTTTTTTTTGTTTAGAATTCACTTTCCTTCTTGAAAATTGAACTACTTATTCAAAAGTTGAACTAGTTTGTAAAAAAATCACTTTTTTTAATTGAAGGATAAAAAGCTTAAAAATTAATCTCTTTGGTTAAAAATGTAACTATTTTGTTAAAAATTCATTTTTTTTTGGACAAAAAATTAATCTTCTCAGTTGGAAATTCATCTATTTTGTTGAAAATTTGATATTTTTGTAAGAGTTGAATTTTTTTTATTTTAAATAAGAATCTTTTTTTTTTAAATATCAACTATTATATTTTTGTTGAAAATTCATAGTTTTTGGTTGAATAATCATCATTTTAGTTGAAAATTCATCTCTGGTGGAAAAATTAAATATTGCTTTTCAAAAATTCTTTTTGGTAGATACATAATCTGCTTGCTAAAAAATTAATTTATTTGGTTGAAAATTAAATTATTTGGTGTAAAATAAACTGTTTGTTTAAGACTTCAAGTATGTTGTTGAAAAAATATTTTTTTGATGAATTCAGTTTTTTTATGAATTCAGTGGTTTTTGATTAAAAATTAAAATCGTTTTTGGTTGAAATATCAATTATGTATTACATTTTTCGTTCAGAATTTATCTTTTTTTGTTAATAATTATAACTTTTTGGTTGAAATTTTGATTTGACATATATGCAATCTTCGAAAACCTTTTTGAATTTTCTCAAGAATTATAGCAAAATTAAAAATTAAATTTTTTTTTACTTAAATGTTTCTCAAGAATTCGAGGAAAATTGCATTTATGAAACCTTAAAAACAAATGAACAAACGTAGAAAATAGTTATTCGTAATTTTTATTTTTTATGAAAAATATTAGTTAATTAGTTCAATTAATCAATTAAGTTTGTATATACTTAGAAAATTATATCCAAAATGAAATATGGCTTTAATTTTTTAAAAATCATGTTTACTTCAATTAATTAACAAATAAATACCTAATATTAATTTTCATTTGATGAAAAAAACTTCAGTGTATTATTCGTGACATTTAGAATCTGTTCTAGTAAAAGTAATGATTTTTCAATAAAATAGATGAATTTTCAACCACATAGTTAATTTTTCAACCAAAAAGAGAAACTCTAAAATATATATTTTTTTTTCAAAAAATTAATTTTAAATTAAAAATGTTAATTTTAAACTAATAAAAGAACGAATTTTTAGCAAAATATTTGAATTTTCAACCAAAATGAATTTTGTACCACAAAAGTCGAATTCGAAATCAAATACATGAATTTTCAATTAAATAGTAGAGTTTTCAACTAAAACAAGATACATTTTCAACCAAAAATAGAATATTGAATTTTCAGTTTAAAAAAATTAATTTTCAAATAAAAAAGAAATTTTCAACCAAAATAGTTCAATTTTCAACAAAAGAGTTGAGTTTTCAACCCGAAAATATGAATTTATAATATTAAAATTGATTTCCAGCGGAATTGTTACATTTGAAAACCAAAAAAACGAATTATCTACAAACAAGTTGAATTTTCAACTAAAAAAGACGTATTTTCAACAACAAAAAATGAATTTTCAACAAAAAAAGATAATTTTTTTAGCAAAAATGAATAGTTATAATTTCAGTTTAAAAAATAAGTCTTAAAAAAATTAATTTTTAAGAAAATAGTTCAATTTTCAATCAAAGAAATAAATTTTTAACTAAAATAATGTATCTTCAACAAAAAAAATGATATTTGGACAAAATACACGAATTATCAATAAAAATAAATAAATTTTACAGAAAACAAAGAATAAATAAATTTTCAGTTAAAAAAAATAAATTGTTAAACCAAAAAAAGCGAAAAGTTAAATTTTAAATCAAAAAATTAACTTTTAACTAAAATTATGAACCTTCAACTAAAAAAAATTTTTTTTAACAAAATAGTTGAATTTTCAATCAATAAGGTACATTTTTTAGCAAATAGTTGAATTTTCAATTATTGTCTACCACAAAGGAAGAGTTTTTTTTTTACAAAATACATGATTTTTCAACCAAGTAATTGAATTTCTAAAATGAAACAGATTTAATTTTCAACAGAAAAGCTGAAATTTCTGCAAATTTTTTTGATTTTAAAGAAAAAAAAATAATCTTGCGCAAAAACACTTGAATTTTCAACCCGAAAATATGAGTTTTCAACAAAAGAGTTTTTTAAAAAAAAAACCCAGTTCTCGTCAGATCACTGAAGTTAAGCAGCACTGGACGCGGTTAGTACTTGGATGGGTGACCATTCAAGAATACTGACATGAGTGCTGTTGGCACATCGTGGGTGTGGTGAGCCCACACTTGTAGTTATTTATAACTACAAGAAAAACCTAGAAACACTACCCGAATCGGGTAGTGTCACGCCTACCCTGAAAGGGAAATGGTTTAATGGTATATATATATATATACTTGCATTTGCAATCAAATAGTTAAATTTTCAATTTAAAAATAGTTTTTTAACAACAACAAAAAAACTAATTTTCAACAATGTAGTTCAATTTTCAAGCAAAGAGATAATTTTTCAACCAAAATTATGAATCTTCAACAAAGAAAATTAATTTTCTACTAAAAGAGACGAATTCTCAACAAAATAAATAAATTAACCAAATAGTTGAATTTTCAACAAAAAAGTTGAACTTTCTACCAAATTGCTGAATTTTCAAGACGAAAAATAGAAGTATGCACAATTTTCAAACAAATATTTTCAACTGAAATTATTATTTTTCAACCAAAAAAATTAATTTTCTACTAAAAAAGACAAATTCTCAACAACATAAATAATTTTTTAATCTGATAGTTGAATTTTCAACAAATAAGATTAATTTTCTACAAAAAAAGACGAATTAAAAAAAAATACATGAATTTTGAACCAAATAGTTGAATTTTCAACCAATAAGGTACATTTTTTACCAAGAAAGAGTAAAAGTCGAAATATTAACAAAATACATACATTTTTAACCAAATGGTTGAATTTTCAATCAAGGCGATTAATTTTCTACCAAAAAGGAAGAGTTTTTTTTTACAAAATACATGATTTTTCAACGAAGTAGTTGAATTTCTAGAATGAAATAGATCAAATTTTCAACAGAAAAGCTGAAATTTCTGCCAATTTTTTTAATTTTAAAGAAAAAAAAAGAATTTTGCGCAAAAACACTTGAATTTTCAACCCGAAAATATGAATTTTCAACAAAAGAGTTTTTTTAACCAATCAGTTGCATTTGCAATCAAGTATTTAAATTTTCAATTTAAAAATCAATTTTTAACAACAAAACTAATTTTCAACAATGTAGTTAAATTTTCAAGCAAAGTGATAAATTTTCAACCAAAATTATGAATCTTCAACAAAGAAAATTAATTTTGTACTAAAAGAGACGAATTCTCAACAAAATAAATAAATTAACCAAATAGTTGAACTTTCTACCAAATTGTTGAATTTTCAAGACGAAAAAAATTATGCTCAATTTTCAACCAAAAATTTTCAACTGAAATTATTGATTTTCAACAAAGAAAATTAATTTTCTACTAAAAAAGACAAAAACTCAACAACATAAATAATTTTGTAATCTAATAGTTGAATTTTCAACCAATAAGATTAATTTTCTACCAAAAAAGACAAATTAAAAAAAAAAAAATGAATTTTCAAACAAATAGTTGAATTTTCAACCAAACAGTTTCATTTTCATTAAAAAAAATTATTATTTTTTACCTAAAATGATGAATCTTCAACTAGAAAAATTAATTTTAAATAAAATGGTTCAATTTTCAAATAAATAGTTTAATATTTCACGAAACTGTTGAATTTTCCAGCCGAAAATTTGAATTTTTAATCAAAAAATTCATTCTCAACCGAAGCAGATCAATTTTTAAACAGAAATTTCTATAAAAAGAGATTAATAAATTTCTAGACCAAAGAGACGAATTTTCAAAAAAATCATTAAATTTTGAACCATCCCTGGTGGAAAAATGTTTACAAAAAAGTGCAGAAAACTAAAACTATCTTTGCAAATATTCTCTTAAAAATTTGTTTTAAAAAAAATCATTTAAAAATTTTCCAGGAATCTAATAATAATTTTATTATCTTGGAACTCAAATTTTTCGTACAATTTTTTGAAACTCCTGCAAAAGTAAAAAAATTACCATAAAATCATCCAGATTCTTTTTGGGAAATTTTGGAAATCTTATTAAATATTCTTTCAAAATTTGATTTTTAAAACAAAAAATTATTGTTAGTTCTTCCAGTAATTTTGATACAAATTTTTTATTCATTTAAAACCTTTCCAAATTCTTATAAATTTTGTGTTTGACACCTTCAGAAATCTACATTTTGTTTTGAATGTTTTGAAATCTTTTTACGTTTTAAATAATTTTGGAATCTTTTCAGAACTTCTAAATATATTTTAAACTTACTCGATTATTTTCCGAATTGATAATTGTCAATTTGTCATTTATTATTATTAAAATTATTTATTTAATCTTTTCAAATATTCTCTTAAAATTAAATTTTCAAAATGGAAAACCATTTTAAATTTTCCCAGCAAACTTAAGAAAATTTGTTTATTTTGTTAAAACCTTTAAAGATCCCTGAGAAGCTTCCAAATTTTATTTCAAAATCTTAAAAAATCTAAAGTTGGTTTTTTATTTTTCGAAATCTTTCCCAGTTTTAAATTAAGTTTCGATCTTCTCAAAAATTTTAAATATGTCTTAAACTAACTAAAATTTTTTACAAATTTATAATTGTTCAATTGTTATTTATGCATCAAAATTCAATAATTTCACTTACCAGGGTGGCGATTCGGCGGACGATTTCAAATTCCCGGTCATTTCCCGGTTTTCCCCGGTCAAGTTTTTCCATTTTCCCGGTCAACTCAAAGTAACATATTTATATTTGCCGCAAAACGCAAACAATTATTTTAATTCATGACGTTCGTTCTAAACATCTTTTAACACAACAGAGCAAAACGTTGCAAAATAAATGAATTTTGAAAAAAATGAAAAAAAAAAATGGAATAGTTAAACTTTCAGTTGAAAAAATTAATTTTTAACAAAAAAAACGGATTTTCAATAAAATAGTTCAATTTTCAACCAAAGTGATGAATTTTCAAATCAAATTATGAATCTTTATCTGGAATAGTTAAATTTTAAACCAAAAAGATACATTTTCAACTAAAATGATGAATATTTAACTGGAACACTCGAATTTTCAACCAAAAAGACGAATTTT